>OY759272.1:29010408-29167908 GCA_963662155.1 Lamellibrachia columna
TGTGGAGCGTTTCTGTAGGCAAACAGAAATTGGGCCAGGTGTCGTTTTATTGCACCCGAGTCATCTCTCGCTGATCTCATGGCCTGTTTGAATGTCTGAACGAAGCGTTCCACCTGCCCGTTGGTCGCTGGGTGGTAGGGTGCAGAAAATGTGTCTGATGTTGTTTGCTTTCATGACGCTTCGGAAAACTTCGCTTGTGAATTGACTTCCGTTGTCACTGTGCAAATGTTCTGGTAGACCATACCTTGCAAACACATCTCGCAACAGTTCCACCGTTTTCTCTGATCATGCCGAGACTGTCGGTAGTACCTCGAGCCATTTGCTGTGTGCGTCGACTGCTATTAAGAACATCCGTCCCATAAACGGTCCAGCGTAATCTACATGAATACGCTGCCATGGTTTTGCAGGCCATTCCCACGGATGAAGTGGCACGGTAGGAGCTTCAAACTGGACTCTCTGGCATCCTTGACATTTCCTGGCCAGAGACTCTATATCTTTATCTATCCCAGGCCACCAGATATAGCTACGTGCCAGCCCCTTCACTTTCACAACATCGATGTGACCAACGTGTAACTCCTGGAGGATCTGGCTGCGTAACTTCTGTGGCACCAGGACACGTATTCCCCACATGATGCATCCGTGGAATACACTCAGCTCATAGCGCTTGGCGAAGAATGGTTCAAGTCCCTCTGGACAGATCGTCGGCCATCCTTGCTGTGTTCTCTCAAGAACCTTTGACATGACGGGGTCCTTGCTGGACTCCGTCTTGATGGTCGCTGCCGTGACAGGTAGGGTTTCCACGTAGTCCATGTAGAATATATCCACCACATCAGGAGATGTCTTCCCCGTTTTCAAGGGTAACCTCGAAAGTCCATCTGCGTTTGCATGTTTCAAAGAGCTATTATAGACTATGTCATAGTCGTGTGCTACTAGCTGCAGGGCATACCGTTGCATCCTTGCAGCTGTCATTGCTGGAATACTCTTCCCTGGATGAAAGATAGCTGTGAGGGGTTGGTGATCCGTCACCAGTGTGAATCGTCTTCCAAACAGGTACTAGTTGAACTTCCTAACTCCCCACACGAGTCCCAGTGCCTCTTTGTCTATCTGGCTGTAATTTCATTCAGCCTTGTTTAAAGTTCGCGAGGCGAACGCGATTGGTTTCTCCAATCCATCTGGCATCTTATGACTGAGTACGGCGCCCAAACCATATGCAGATGCGTCGCACGCTACTCTGATCGGCAAGTCCGGATCATAATGAACGAGAACTTGTTCCGAAGTGATCAGACTCTTCGCTTCATCAAACGCCTGTTCACACTCCTTCGACCACATCCACTTTTGATCCTTCTCTAGCAACTGGTTTAGGGGATGTAACACACTAGCCAAGTTGGGTAAAAACCTGTGCTAGTAATTCACCAGTCCAAGAAATCCTCTTAAACTACTGATTTCTTGAGGGTGTGGTGCCTTCTGCACGGCCTCTATCTTGGCCTTTGTTTTGTGCAGACCATCATGATCAATCTCATGGCCACAGTACTCAATCCGTTCCATGAAGAAGCGGCACTTCTTCGCATTGATCTGCAAGTCCTTCTCTGCCCGCCTCCTTAGGACTGGCTCTAGGTTTTCTAGATGTTCAGCATCAGACTTTCCTGCAACAATGATGTCATCTAGCATCACTTCCACGCCAGGGATTCCTTGTAGGGTCTGCTCCATTGCCCTCTGCCATATCGAGGGTGCTGTCTTAATCCAGAACGGCAGCCTATTATACTTAAACAGGCCCTTGTGTGTGTTGATTGTGAGGTATTTCTTTGAGTCCTCCTCTACCTCCATCTGCAGATAAGCATTCTTGAGGTCAATTTTGCTAAATCTCTTGCCTCCGGCCATCTTGGCGAAAATATCTTCGATACGTGGTAACGGATATTTATCTTCCCGGAGCACTGGGTTGATTGTCACTTTATAGTCCCCACAGAGACGTACATCCTTTGTTTCTCGCTTTGCCACCGGTACCACTCCAGATGCCCACTGGCTATACTCGACAGGGGATATGATTCCCTCTTTCCGGAGCCTTTCTAGCTCCTCAAAGTACGGTTTGATCGCATATGGCACTATTCGTGGCTTGCAGAACTTCGGTTGAACACCTTCCTCCACGGTGAGCTTTGCTTTCACACCTTTTAATGTCCCTAAGCTTTCCGTGCTTACCAACTTGTACTTGGCCAGCAGCAGCTGAACTTGCTTGTTGGCATCCTTCAGGGAAATATCCTTGCTAGTCCTGTCATATGACTTCAAGGAATGGATCTCTCCCCAATCGAGCTTGATCTCCCAAAACCAGTCACGACCAAACAGCACTTGTCGACCGCCTTTGATAATGTATAAGTCCAGCTTCACCTTCTGCTTCTTGTGCTTGACCTGGACACGAAGCTTTCCTTCGGGGACAACCAACTCCCCCATGTAGGTTCGGAGAGTTACTGATGTAGGCTGGAGTTCATGCTTCTGGAACATTTCCTTGTACACATGGTGTGGGATTACTGAATATGCCGACCCAGTATCGACCTCCATTTTAAGCAGTTGCCCGGCAGTGTCGTCCAAATCATGTCAGTTCTGTTCTTTGGTTTTGTTAACTGGTGAACCGCATCTAGGGTGTGTAACCCATCGCTCCACTCGTTGTCATCACTACCATTGCTACTGTCACCTTTGGCAGCTGACATTTGGTTCACCTTTTTGCTTTTCTTGTAGGGTTTGTTTTTGTCACCAAACCGACACACGGCCCTGATGTGGCCCGGCTTCCCACATCCGTGGCAGATTTCGTCTCTGAAGCGACAATCGTCCGACCTGTGCCCGCGACCATTACATCTGTAGCATATGTAATTTCTTCTCGGTTCTCCGTCTCTCTCTTCTGACGTGGCTGCTGTTGAGACTACAGCTTGTGGACAGATGCAGTAGCCTCTCCGTGTCTATATTGTAGTTCGTCGGAGTCACGACCAGCTGTTTCGTCTATCTTCGCTGTTTCGATAGCAGTTTCCAGACTTCGGTTTTTGACTTTTACCAGCTTCTTCTGTGTTGACTCCGATCGTAGACCCAACACAAACTGGTCTCTCAGGGCTGTAGTTAGGTTGTCTGCATAACCACAATGCAGCGACAGTCGCCGCAGCTCTGCCACGAACAAGGCGACACTTTCACCCTCGTGTTGATATCGGCGGCCAAAACGGAAACGCTCCCCCATTTCAGTGGTTTGGGGGTCTAGATGATCCCCAAGTGTTTTTACTAAGTCCCAAATGACTTAGTTGACGGTTTTGTGGGAGCCATCAATGTTTTCAGTAGTCCATAGGTGTCGCTCCCTATCACACTTATCAATAGCGCCGCCTTTTTTCGCTCATCTGTGTCGTTCACATAGAAATAGGACTCCAGCCTCTCAACGTACGCCGCCCATGCTTCTTTAGAATGATCAAACTCATTCAAACTGCCAACTGGCGCTGCCATAATGTTTTTTTTTTACTTACGGTCTTATCCCATCCTCGTCGCCACTGTAGTGTATTACACACGTTTTATTATTCCAATGAAAAACATGGCAGACTACTCACAGCCAGGGAGCGGTCGCTCATTGCCTTGCCACAGGGAGCATGCATAAATGCCCATTGAACACTAATACACTACAATGACACACACACACATATATATATATATATATATATATATATATATATATATATATATATATATATATATATATATATATATAAAACGCAAGTAACGAATGCTCTATCATGGTAGAACAGTGTCAGTGCTGATTAACTGGCATTTTCAAAAGTGCTATATCAATCCCTGGAATTTGACAGGTGCGCCAGATCAAAACAATGGACTCCAAAGCACTATTTTTCACCCAATCAAGGGACAAGCTGAGTACCTCCAAGTCATTCCCTAATTTGTATGATTTTAAAATCATGTTGGGAGGTTGATATATTGTTGAATATAATGATTAATTGTTCCAAGAAGTGATTGGCATATGTTCACATCAGAATGACTACCTAGTATGAGTGATAACCATCTGGACATTACTGGAAATGACCAAACCAGAGGGAAAGCATTTGGTATATATAAACCTGATGTTGCATGAACATTTTTAGTTTTCTTCTATAGTGAACATGAGGTGAAAGGTTATTGTTGTGCTGACTGAGAGAACTAAAAATATACTTTACATAAATTGTTTTATTTATTGACTTATTACAATACAATGCAATAGTACTTTATTCATCTGACCAGGAAATTACAGGTTAAATTACAGGTTATTTAATCACAGATTTATGTCTAATTTAGTGTTAAGAATTGAAATGGCTTAGGGTAAAAAAGAATACTTGTAGCGGTTTGTCTTGATGTTAGGGAGTAAAAATCTGCTGCTTCTGCGAAAGAGCTGTGAATACAATTCTACATGGGGGGGTGTGTGAGGGGTCTTGGAGTATTTGAATAGATCTATGTAACACTTTCCCTCAATACATAGACTGGAAGTTGCCTAACTGTCTATCAACAATTCAACTGGCTCGATGTATAACTTTATCCACCATCCCTTGATCATGCTTTGAAACATTCCGACTCTAACAGGCTGCCCCAAAAGAGACTGCATTATAAAACATCAGAAGAAGATCCGCACTGGCAATCAATCACAATACCCAGGTATTTGTAAGTATCATCTCTCACCACCTCTTCTCCCTTAATACAAACAGGTTTAGGAGGTGTTTACTGTTGCCTAAAATCAATACATAGTTCTTTAGTCTTCGTGACATTTAACGGCAAAAATTGTCATTACACCACTGTACAAAGTCATTGATTTCTCAAAGGTAGCCAGAATCATCATCATTGTTAACCAGGCCAACAATGACACTGTTATCTGCATGTTTGACCAGTGGATAGACATTGTCAGTACTTTTGTAGTCAAAAGTGTAGAGTGTGTACAGGAAAGGTGCTAGAACATGAGGTGAAACGTTAGTGTTGTGCTGACTGAGGGATCTAAAAATATACATGACTTTTTTTTAATTTATTGACTTATTACAATGATCTGACTAATTTGTTGGTAATTTACCCAGTAGATGTGTGATGGATCTGATCATTCACAAATCTATTGTGTAACTATTACTAAATAGCAGACAATTTGTAATGCGAGTAATCGTAACACAAATAACTTGTTAATATGACACTGACAAGTTTATTAATGATGCAATTCCCAAACTGCTGCCATGGGATATCTTGATATCTTAGCTACATCAAACTGCTGCCATGGGATACCTTGATATCTTAGCTACATAAAACGTGCAGCCATCTTTTGACAGTGGACTAAGGATTGACATTGCCCACAACAATCATTTAATTTATTGACTAATTACCTTCATATGACTTTAATTTGTTGGTAATTTTTACAAATTAGATTTATGTGGATGTTTTTTCAACAAAGGTTTCCCATTTAAAAGCTGCTATTTCTCTTTAAAATCAATTATTTTAGCTATAACTTAGTAGCGGGCAAATTGTAACACAAATAACTGTAACGCTAGTAACCAACTATTTTCACAACCACAAGTTTATTAATTATGCAGTTCCAAAACTGTTTCCGTGTAATGGTACTTTCATATCTTAACTACATAACATATGCAGCCATTTTTTCACAACAGTTTGAGGAGACTTTCGATTTTAAATACAAAACTTTTTTGCCATGTCTTTTTTGTAATGCGAGTAACATTTGTACACTCACAGAATGAAAAGTAATCATTTAATTTTCATTTTTGCTTTCTGTAACATACTTTGGTCTTTGATGCTAATACATTAGCAAAGAAAAACACTTTGCAATGTATAATTAATAAGGCTACAGCAGCTTAAAGGAAACAATCCATAGAGACAGTGTAAATACTGTCAGATTAGAAATTACACACAATGAGAAGTATAAAAGACTAGAAGGGAATACAAGATTGGACCACTAGATGACTTGTCCGCATAGTAGTCGAAGAAACTTGTCAGCAGTCTACACTGTACTTGCCATTCATTCATGACCATGCTAAGGTCATACAGTGCTTTGTTTCATGTCATTTGGGACATTCTGACTGAAGCAGAGCAGCTTCTGGACTAAAGACTATGTGTCTAGACACTTCGCTTTCAACAGCAATGTAAAACAACCTCGTGGCTATAATCATAAGATTTTGAATAATAACTTATCCACTTGAATAATGTATGTTATCCAGCAAAGTATATACGTACCATTTGTCATAAATTCTAAGCACACTCAAAATGTATCGTATGTGGATGTAAGAGCTGCAACCAGTCCTTCTTTGCCTTTGACCACTGGGGCTTATCCTCAGTTAAAGTCCTTATCTCCCTCATGTTTGTCCTCGGTCTGAGTGTACATGGGCCTACTTCTTTGAGGTCATTTACAGAATACTTAACATGTTTGTCCTCGGTCTGAGTGTACATGGGCCTACTTCTTTGAGGTCACTTCACAGAATACTTAACAGGTTTGGGCGCTCGCGTCCTTTCCGGGCTCTACTTTGGTTGGCACCTATTACAGTGATTACTGTGGCTCTCTGCGTGAATTTCTTATGGCATCCATGTGGTCGAACCTGGACCATCTTCATTTGGCCACTTTCACCCACAACGGACCTGTATTGCATATGATGTATAGCGCATTGCTGGAAGTTATGCTGTCCAGCCAACAGTGCTGGGTCATGGTACAAAGATATGTGCCATGGCAGACATTGAGCTTGTTCAGAACTGCCTTTGGAGCTGCCCAGTTGTACAGCATCAGTGATACTGATACATAGGTTGTATTGTACAAACTTAGTTTTTTGTTGCTAGTACAGGAGCTGCAGAGCAGTGAGCCATACATTTTGTCCTTACTCCACGGAGCACCATTCTCACTATCTCTGTGTGTGTCTCACAGATGTACATGAGTGAACTCTCTTGGCTTCATTCATGAAGATATCTTTGTTGAGATGTTCTGCAGCTATCGGGAGTAATTCATCTAGCGGGTTTCTGTTCCTCATCTATGAAGTGCACATCATCTGCAGATTCTATCTGATGATCTCCAATGGCATACCAATACAGATACTGGTGGATCTGGTCTTGTGGAGTGTTCCTGCACAGATTACCAGCAAGGTAACAGATAAACAGCATGGCTGAAAAACAACCCTGTGCATAGACAATCAAGGTTACTCTCACTCAAACTGTATTCTACATGCTATCATATATGGATGAAAGATGTTTTAATAGCAACTACTTTATAGGTATTAATACAGTATGATAGTTATCTTGTATTTGCCCACAACACCACTGTCAGGTTCAACACATTAGTTATCAGATAGTTATATTTACAGGTTGTCAGCCTTATTGTTTCAGTCACGGGAGACTTCAACATTATGAAGGTCTGTGCTTATAACAGTTTCTTGTGCATGTTAATAACACATTTAAGATATTTATCCTATTCAGTACACATACATGACAAAGCAGTAAAATGGGCCACCACGCCAGAGCCCCAATGCAAAGAAAAATGTGTTTGTTTGTAAATGACCAATTTTAGAGGAATTCCAACTAAACATGACTACTCCATGGGTGGTTGCACTAAACTGGTTGCTCTGGATCAATCATTTTGGCATTTGAAAATCTTGGGGTGTAGGATCTACACATGTTCTGGAAATTATTTGTAATCAGGAAGCACCTCCTTAATTTTGCAGTTGACACATGGGCTAGAATTTGTAGATTTGACCTTGTTTTTGGTCGCTCCTAGATTACTGGAACGTCCTACCAATTACCTGTCATGGGGCAGTTAGCATTGTCAGCAGGTCTGCAGATATCCAGCTAACCAACCTGACAATAACTAATCCATTCTAATATATTCCCGCAGTGCATTGATGAAGTGGTGCTCTGATTGAACGTGGCAGCACAATATTGATTGATAATTTAGTGATTGCATGCCTCTTATAAGTGCATTCTTTTGCTTGTACTGCCCACTGCACCGGGAAGATCTGGGCATGGGGTGGCGTGGTGGGAGGCTGGGGTTGGGGTGGAGTGGTAAGAGGCTGGAGATGGGGTGGAGTGGTGGGAGGCTGCCCCTATGGATGGGATGGAGTGGTGGGAAGCTGGGGATGGGGTGGAGTGGTGGTAGGCTGCCACTGGGGATGGGGTGGAGTGGTGGGAAACTGTCCCTGGGGATGGGATGGGGTTATGGTAGGCTGCCCCTGGGGATGGGGTTGAGTGGTGGGGGGCTGTCCCTGTGCATGGAATGGCATGGTGGGAGGCTGTCCCTGTGCATGGGATGGCGTGGTGGGAGGCTGGGAATGGGATGGAATGGTGGGAGGCTGTCCCTGGGAATGGGATGGAGTGGTGGGAGGCTGTCCCTGGGAATGGGATGGTGTGGTGAGAGGCTGTCCCTGGGAATGGGATGGAGTGGTGGGAGGCTGTCCCTGGGAATGGGATGGAGTGGTGGGAGGCTGTCCCTGGGAATGGGATGGCGTGGTGGGAGGCTGTCCCTGGGAATGCGATGATGTGGTGGGAGGCTGTCCCTGGGAATGGGATGGTGTGGTGGGAGGCTGGGAATGGGATGGCGTGGTGGGAGGCTGTCCCTGGGAAGGCGTGGTGGGAGGCTGTCCCTGTGTATGGGATGGCATGGTGGGAGGCTGTCCCTGATAATGGGATGGCGTGGTGGGAGGCTGTCCCTGTGTATGGGATGGCGTGGTGGGAGGCTGTTCCTGGGAATGGGATGGTGTGGTGGGAGGCTGTCCCTGGGAATGGGATGGCATGGTGGGAGGCTGTCCCTGGGAATGGGATGGAGTGGTGGGAGGCTGTCCCTGGGAATGGGATGGCATGGTGGGAGGCTGTTCCTGGGAATGGGATGGTGTGGTGGGAGGCTGTCCCTGGGGATGGAATGGCATGGTGGGAGGCTGTCCCTGGGGATGGGATTGCGGGGTGGGAGGCTGTCCCTGGGAATGGGATGGAGTGGTGGGAGGCTGTCCCTGGGAATGGGATGGCATGGTGGGAGGCTGTCCCTGGGAATGGGATGGCGTGGTTGGAGGCTGTCCCTGGGAATGGGATGGCGTGGTGGGAGGCTGTCCCTGGGAATGGGATGGCGTGGTGGGAGGCTGTCCCTGGGAATGCGATGATGTGGTGGGAGGCTGTCCCTGGGAATGGGATGGCGTGGTGGGAGGCTGGGAATGGGATGGCGTGGTGGGAGGCTGTCCCTGGGAATGGGATGGCGTGGTGGGAGGCTGTCCCTGTGTATGGGATGGCATGGTGGGAGGCTGTCCCTGATAATGGGATGGCGTGGTGGGAGGCTGTCCCTGTGTATGGGATGGCGTGGTGGGAGGCTGTCCCTGGGAATGGGATGGCGTGGTGGGAGGCTGTCCCTGGGAATGGGATAATGTGGTGGGAGGCTGTCCCTGGGAATGGGATGGTGTGGTGGGAGGCTGTCCCTGGGAATGGGATGGTGTGGTGGGAGGCTGTCCCTGGGAAAGGGATGGCATGATGGGAGGCTGTCCCTGGGAATGGGATGATGTGGTGGGAGGCTGTCCCTGGGAATGGGATAGCGTGGTGGGAGGCTGTCCCTGGGAATGGGATGGCGTGGTGGGAGGCTGTCCCTGATAATGGGATAGCATGGTGGGAGGCTGTCCCTGTGTATGGGATGGCGTGGTGGGAGGCTGTCCCTGGGAATGGGATGGCGTGGTAGGAGGCTGTCCCTGGGAATGGGATGGTGTGGTGGGAGGCTGTCCCTGGGAATGGGATGGCGTGGTGGGAGGCTGTCCCCGGGGATGGGATGGCATGGTGGGAGGCTCTCCCTGGGAATGGGATGGCATGGTGGGAGGCTGTCCCTGGGAATGGGATGGTGTGGTGGGAGGCTGTCCCTGGGAATGCACATAACTAAGATAAGATATTTTGGTTCACTTATGTAAATCTTCAAAACAGCATTAATATTGATGAGCAGTATTTGTCTCACAGGGATGGATTTAAATCAGCATATGCATATTTATGTGGCAACTGTTTTTGCAGTAAGAGTAATGAGAAATGGTTTAGAGCTACATCCTCAATTAACTTAGGTCATTGTGAATCAGGTTTGTTGATGTTCAGATATGTAGTAATTATGTGCAGTTGGTTTAATATAAGGTTGCACACTTTTGTTATAATCATCAAAAGAATTAACTTTGGTAATTAGATCGGGTACTTGCCAAAGTGTGAATAGCCTCGTGTCATAATATATAGAGGCAGAACCACTTTTGACTGGGCCAAGCCAAAATTTGTCCAAAGATTTCATCAAAACTAAACAAGACATTTATTTGCACAAACGAGCTAGCTTGTTGTAGTGGATGCTAGATAAGTTTTTTTTTTCGTGAAATGATTCTCAAAAGAGTTGCAGTGGTACAAGAAATTTGTAGTTTCACTAATTATTATATTAAGATGTCACTTAGGTATCTCTTAGAAACCCATACCTCCATGAACAGTCTGTGTATTACTGGTGGTATGAGGCAGCCCTACCTCCATGAACAGTCTGTGTATTACTGGTGGTATGAGGCAGCCCTACCTCCATGAACAGTCTGTGTATTACTGGTGGTATGAGGCAGCCCTACCTCCATGAACAGTCTGTGTATTACTGGTGGTATGAGGCAGCCCTACCTCCATGAACAGTCTGTGTATTACTGGTGGTATGAGGCAGCCCTACCTCCATGAACAGTCTGTGTATTACTGGTGGTATGAGGCAGTCCTACCTCCATGAACAGTCTGTGTATTACTGGTGGTATGAGACAGTCCTACCTCCATGAACAGTCTGTGTATTACTGGTGGTATGAGACAGGTAAGAGGTAGGAGTGATGCTTAGATGCATAACATTTTTGTTTACTTTTTCCACATTTTACATAAACACTTAAGCTTAAACTTTGCACTAAAATGTGCTTTAACATACATGTTAAAACACATTTTAGTACAAATTTTTATACATCTTTTAATACGTATTTTAATTAAAATGTTGAATATGGAAACTTGCTCTGCACTTATCAATCAGTAAATCATTCAGTAATTTATTTCCAATAAAACATAGTACAAAATCCATTATTATAAAATACAAAACCATCTGCAACATATAAAATGAAAGTAAAAATAAACAATACAATGTTGTAACTTGTAAGGGGGATCAAATGTCATGTTCCTAAATGCCATAATTGTCTAATAGTGATTGAAAATACAAAAATTTGCATTTCTTAGATGTCATTTCTTGACTTATAATCCTGTATCGTCATGTAATAATATGGCTAAAATTTACTGAACGACTAAGGTTGTGAATATGATTCATGAAACCTTGCCTATTATTTACATTATTCTGTGCAAAAAACAAACCGTCAGACGTAAGAGTACAAAATCAACTTGCCATTCCTTAGATGACAAGTACATGAAGGACAATCGTGTACAAATGAATGGTTGTGGTCCGTTTCGACTGGTTGTTTTATTTGATCTGAGCAAATCTTGAATGTCACTATTAGCTAAGTCAAACTGCAACTTGCATGTTCAAAGTGTTCTGATTAAAGTAGGGTCAAATGTCAAATGTTTGCTTGCGAGGACAAATTATTGTTACGGTTTGGGAATCATGCTTGGAGCGAAGTGTATTTGTAATAACCATTTGTTCTAAAAAATAATCTATGCACCTGCACCTGTGAAGTGGTTGATCGACACCTGCACCTGTGAAGTGGCTGAGCGACACCTGCACCTGTGAAGTGGCTGATCCACACCTGCACCTGTGAAGTGGTTGATCAACACCTGCACCTGTGAAGTGGTTGACCAGCACCTGCACCTGTGAAGTGGCTGACTGGCACCTGCACCTGTGAAGTGGCTGACCGGCACCTGCACCTGTGAAGTAGCTGACTGGCTAAAAGCACAGACACTGGCATTCTGTGTGTTTACTACATATATTTCATCAACCGGTGTTCATAGGAAATTACCTGTTCTTATATACTTAAAGCATCGTAAAAAATTATTGGTAACCACTAAACACTGCTGCTGTGGAATTGATTGAGAGTATTTGTCAAGCTGTTTATAATGCTGCAAAGAAACCGCGAAAAATCTTAATGATATGTTAGGACATGCAAAGGAAACATTTGATATTGACAGGATTACATTACCCATTCTTGACCTTAAATGATGTACATTTTGTTTTTCCAGTTTAACATAGTTAAAACTAACACCACCAATTTAGTGGCTAGCTGCCATTATGGTAACATTTATTTTCTGACATGCATCCGGGCATTAGCACAGTCATAAAATAATGCTAAATTTGTGACATCATTTGTGGTAGTGAATGGCCTGAAGAGGTCAGACCACAGTGCAAATTTGCATTGGTGGCCATGTTAATGTTTTGTGTGATTATAAGAAAACTTGACCATCAAAAATTCTGAAATTTTTTCACAGTAACTGCCATCATCTCATTGACATGCTGACCAAGTTTTGTCAAAATCACATATTCCCAGCTTCCACGTGCAATGCCCATCAATATTTACAAAATATCCATGTATTCATGCACCCACGTGGCCCATAGAACAATTCCCATTCCCTCCGCCTGTTAAACTCTAAAGAAAAATGCACTATTTCACAGCCAATAGCTTCTACAAACAAACCTTTGAATATGCCTGCTCAATTGCCCTTATGTCACATCATATGAATTGCTTAATTTCACATATCACAATTTAATACTCCCTACATTCAAGTGAAACAATAAACAGGAAGTTCAACTGTTGTCTGACCCCTGAAATCCATTTAGTGCCTGTCACGTGCCTGGTCTTTTGTGTTGTACTGTTAATTGTACCTATCAAACACATGGCATATGCCAAATTGTATTGTAATATAGTCCACACACATTTTGCATACACATCACCTTAGATTTGTCCTGTTTTGTATGTGATACTTTGTATGGAGAACCACCAATGAGAACATACATTACGCATCATTAGTCATAAAAAATATATTCTGTAGCCTGGTGATCAGGAGCAGTTTCTGCTACCACTTGTCTTGCACACTATCACTATCAATCAATGATGCAATGTACACAGTTCAGATCAACATCTGGAAAATCCTTAGTCACAGTGACAAGTCTGTGGGATATAAAAATGGTGGGTTCATTGACAGCATTCACACTGGTAGATTATAATAAACTTCTATAGCACCTAAATTCTTTGGGAACCCGAGCCCAGAGGCGCAACAAACCAGAGTCATTAAGCATTATATTATGAACAGGGATGCACAAAAGTCATCATCAGAGTGAGGGTCTGCCAAGGATTTAGGGTGGAAATAAAATTTTTAATCAATAGATGGTATTGCAGTTATGGTAGATGACAAAGAAATACAACAATCGCTATCTGTCTGTGATCGTGGAATTTAGTATGATCAATGTAGGACTCGACAAGTGAATTTGGTATGCAGAGTCTGGTAATGCATGTTTTCAATGTCGGTTGAATATGAAGCTTTCTGAAAAGAAAGAACACAATATGGTAACATAACACCCATCACGTTGGGGTGGCACTGGCTCCCTATGCACTGGGGCTACACTGACTCCCTATGCACTGGGGCTACACTGGCTCCCTATGCACTGGGGCTACAAAAACAAGGTTGACACATATCTCAGGAGGGCGGGTTATAAGTAGATGAACATTGTTGGACTCTCGATAAGCCAATGGCTTCCTTGTCCACTTGCCATCTGGGCCTTTGGCTTGGATGGCAAATCTTGTTAAATCTACACTGGCTCCCTATGCACTGGGGCTACACTGGCTCCCTATGCACTGGGGCTACACTGGCTCCATATGCACTGGGGCTACACTGGCTCCCTATGCACTGGGGCTACACTGGTTCCCTATGCACTGGGGCTACACTAGATCCCTATACACTGGGGTTACACTGGCTCCCTATGCACTGGGGCTACACTGACTCCCTATGCACTGGGGCTACACTGACTCCCTATGCACTGGGGCTACACTAGATCCCTATGCACTGGGGCTACACTAGATCCCTATGCACTGGGGTTACACTGGGTCCCTATGCACTGGGGCTACACTAGATCCCTATCCACTGGGGTTACACTGGCTCCCTATCCACTGGGGCTACACTAGATCCCTATGCACTGGGGCTACACTAGATCCCTATCCAATGGGGTTACACTGGCTCCCTATCCACTGGGGCTACACTAGATCCCTATGCACTGGGGCTACACTAGATCCCTATCCAATGGGGTTACACTGGCTCCCTATCCACTGGGGCTACACTAGATCCATGTGCACTGGGGCTACTGGGTTCCTGTGCACAGGGGCTACAGCAATCCACCATGAAGCCCAGGACTCTCTGTTTCAATTGCTTTCTGTGTACAGATGTGTTCCGAAGGTGTGTTGTTGTTTTAGCAAATTTTCCATCACTGTATGTGAGAGCGATCCACAGCGATCCACAGCGAAGCCCCGGACTGTCTCTGTGAACTGTTGCGGTCAGAGGCATCGGTGATTGAACATTTGTTGAAACAACAACAAACCTTTGGAACAATCTACCAGCTAACCTCAGGGATTTAAGAATTTTTTATGCAAATGTCATATACAATTTTTTTTTATACAAACATCAAATACTTTTAATGTTGATAAGGCCTTTTAATCCAATCTGATCTGTACCATTGTTTTGTAATGTTTTATATCTATGTTCTGTGGCAGACAGCTTATATATAGTATCTTACATTTATTGTTTTTTATTGATATATGATGTATCTTTTTGTGTTTGTTTGTTTGTTTCCCTATAGGCGTACTCAAAGTAATAACATGATGTAAAGCACTCAGTACATGTGGCGCTTGTATTGTATTATTGACCAGTCATTGGTTTACTTATGTTTTGTGAGTCTCTGAGATGATGTACCTCTGCCAAGTTGTTTGCTGCAGTGCTGCAGTGCTCTCAGGTTCACTTTGTCCCTTGTGTCCAGTCTGATTGACAGTGAAGTGGAAAGCTGGGCCCATGTAGAGGCCAAGCTGTGTCTTGATGGACCAGTAGTGTGTGGCTCACAAAAGCTAGCTGATGCATATGGCTTCTTGGAATCTATTAAAACATTTCACTTCTACATTTGTCTCATGGTCAGCTTGGCCATCCATCTATGAACTGTCTGACAGACTAAGCAGGGCTTCACATATTATATGACAGTTGTGCACTACCATTCCTAGTGGCAACTAATTTGGCCTAATCTAGACTAAATAAACTTAAAGATTTAACAAGATTGCCATCCAAAACCCAAACTACAAGTTCCAGATAGCAAGTGGACAAGGAAGCCATTGCCTTATCGAGAGTCCTACAATTTTATCATATATGTATAGCCCACCTTTATCAGATATCCGTCAATTCTTTTTTTTAAACATTCACACTACTAGCATTAACACAATCATTTGCAGTTTGTTCCATTAATTTATCTCCCTTTGTGAGAATGAGTACTTTCTCATGTCCAACCTACACTGTTCCTTAACTAATGCTGCTTTGTGTCCTCTGGTTCTACTGCCTTCTTTAAGTTTGAAGAACATTACTATCAATATTCTTACAACCGTTCACTATTTTAAACACTTCTATTTGGTCTCCTCTTAGTCTCCAATATTTGTATGAGCTCTTAAGCATGATTTCACTCTTAAAAATCAGTTTTGCTCCTTAGCTATGATTGAAACTGAAAATTGTGTTTCACTAAGAATATATCATAAAAAAGCTCATAGAAACACTTTTTAAAATGCTCCTAACTTATAATGAGGTTAGACTGCTCTTAAAGCAAAACATATCCATCACAAACACACATTAAACAGTCAAATTTACCTAACTACGTATTATCTTCACTCCACGTTTACATAGAGATCCAGTTTTTCATAGTCAAATAAGTTTTCAAAATGTGAGCGATGAATAGTTTGTAAATTATGGCGTTTCTCTTCAGCGTCTATTTTACAGCACTGACGTTGACAAGTCGTTGTGTGTGCTGTTTTACGGCATCGCGAAGATCAAGGGTGTTTGCGAAACATTTGCTATTAAATTTTTAGCTGTGTCTAACCAAACTATGTACACCCCTAACCTTTATATTGCTATACTCGATGACACAACTTCAGTTGAGGTTGTTGGTGCTCTCCGCAAGCTTTGTTATTGAAAACTGTCAAAACTTCACTGGTCAAAACAATAGAAACAGAAATAGTGTCCTCTGTGACACGGTGTCTCCTTTTTTCTAATTACATTTTTTGGCTTGCTCATCATTTGAGTCCTTCCACCCAGCATGGTGGATGTCTGTCATGGGCTAATTGTGTTAACACTGTCTGCCCACACCTACTTATGGTAGTCTAACCTACATGGGACAGTCTATCAAGTGAGGAGAGACCTCATTCCATGTGTCATCTCATCATCTCGTCCAGTACCTTGGGCCCATTGTCTCCTCATTATGATAAATTAAGGGGACATGGATACAATTGATTTACCTTTGCCTCGGTGAAATTGCTCTAAGTTGTTTGCTCACAAAAATACATTGTTAGGTCAGGTTTTTGATTTGATTTCTGCATTTTCTGTTTGACTTTGGTTTTGCAGATTTATTGTAGTGGGTGAACAGAAGCATGTTTGAGCCAGGTGACATTAGGGTGATGACTGATCACTTGCCATAGACTAGCATGTTGTCATCTGTCAAAGACCCAATGTTGAATGTTTCATGAGAGTTCATCTGTACTGCTGCCATCCTGTGATGGCGCCCCCTCTTCTTTTAATCTGCTTCTTAATAAGGTCACATATCTAGCCACCTAAAACTCTTATATGGTCAGGTAACAATGCCAGTAATGAAGATGGTAATTATAGCAATGATGATTCTTATTATCTGAAGTATGAACATGGATTGGTCAGGCTCGCTAAATCCAGCCAATTACCTTTGAAGGAATGTCATTAGCTAATGCTAGCATGCATGCTTGAAGTGAAGTCTGCATGTGTTATTACCTGTGTTATTTAACAAACTGGTCTTCTTCGAGAGAGGACAGCTCACTTGGACAATATCTTTGTGACTGAAGCAAATATTTTGTCATAAGTTTGACATTTGATTTAATTAAATTCAAATGTAATGTAACACTTTACAATAAGTACAAATGCAAAGCAAGACAAAGGGAAAATACTATCTACAGTGTAATGACATAAAGAGAACAATAGGTGGAAGATCAATATATAATGTTATACATAACATTTACAATATTTTTATTATAACTTGTATATGGTTATGTTGTTGAGCAATTTAACATATAATATAAATCTGTTTTTTTCTTTCAAGTAATTTAGTGAATTGTACTTGAGAAAATGCTATTTTCAGTCACTTTACCCAATCAAACAATCATGTACACTATGTTTCCAAAGTGAAGATATACTGAGTTTGAGTCTTGATAATCTACAATACTCTAGACTATATGTTACTTGTAATAGCCATCAATGAGTGGTTTAAATTGATTTTGATGCAAACATTGTGTGAAGGAAATATGCAGTGTCTGTGAGCAGATCTTGTTTGTCACACAAGGCCACAGGTCACCTCTGTCATTTAGAAATGATTTTCTGTCATCAGGTCTGCCACCTAATTTGATCCACTTGTTCATCGTTGCCGCACTAATCACTGCCCACTGGACTGGACGTCCAACATTCTACAGTAATAGAATAACCTTGCACTAACTCAGTTTCCTGCTACACATATATAAGTAATTGACTGATGTAACATCGCAGAGAAAAACTGTTCCCAATGGGAGGTTGGTGTGCATTAGTTAATTTAGGGTTTAATTCGTTGTGGTGGGTTGATCTGCTGCCACTGTGGGCATCTTGTAGAAGGCAGTTGCCGAAGGTACAACTTAATAATTGATGTCAGTCTGCCTGGCGTGTTGCATAAAGATCAAAGCTGACAGCTGTGTTGGTTGCATGATAGAAAGCACTTCCAAACTGACAAAGTAGTCTGACTTTTGTCAGCTTTATACTGCCCTGTGTGTACACACAAGTGACATGTATACACACAAGTGAAAGATTCTGCTTCTGGTGTCTAATAGCTTGTTGCCAATGATTCTCCCAAACAAGTGGCTTTTGTTTGTATATCTGAAGTGACATGTATCGGTGTAGTCACTTTACAAACTGGCCTGAGGCTAGTTCACTTTGAAGAAACGTCAAGTTCACAATAACCCAGTTAAACATTAGTTTTTGGTTTGATACTTCTGAAGCCACAGGAATAAGACAAATAAATATTAGAATAATAAGACAGCTGGCATTCTTTTTGTCACTGTAGAAAACATTTTGGCATAAGGTGATCTGTGGATGTTAGTCTGGAGCAGATTAACAGAGTTACCTGTTGTGAGCAAGGCTTGACACCTTGGTGTTTTGGTGGCTAATGTCTGTCTGACATTGGCAGTTCCTGAAGGTGTCACGTCAGCAGAGTGCTCACTTTAGCTACATAAAAATAATATAAGAGGCTTATGTTGTTGCTTTGTCCAAGAAAGGTGCTTGTGCAGCCTTTGAGTGAAACAGCCTAGATGATCAGGTGCCTATAAATTACGGTATGTTTAACAAGATTGCCATCCCAAACATCAAGTTCCAGATGGCAAGTGGACAAGGAAGCCATTGGCTTATCGAGAGTCCAACAATTTTCTCATCTATGTGTAGCCCGCCCTTATCATATATCTGTCAATTCTATTTTTAAACATATTCACACTACTAGCATTAACACAATCATTTGGCAGTTTGTTCCATTAATTTATCACCCTCTGTGAGAAAGAGTACTTTCTCATGTCCATCCTACACTGCTCCTTAACTAATGCTGCTTTGTGTCCTCTGGTTCTACTGCCTTCTTTAAGTTTGAAGAACATATTCCTATCAACCCTATTCTTTCTAGCTTCTCTATGTCCTTTTTACGATACGGCCTCCATGCTTGTATACAATATTCCAAATGTGGTCTAACTATTGCTTTGTACAGGGGTACAATTAGCTGTTTCTCCTTATACGTGATAGTTCTCCTAATTAGCCCTAGAATTTGATTTCCTTTCGAAGCAGCAATCCCACATTGCTCTGAAACTTTCATGTCAGCACTAAATGTTATACCTAAGTCCTTTTCTTGTGTGGTTCTACCTAGTACAGCATCCCCCATTTTATATTCTTCATCCATGTTTCCATGTCCTATGTGTATGCATTTACACTTCCCAAAATGTAATAACATTTGCCATTTTTCTCACCATTTAACTAATTTATCTAGATCATCCTGTAAACTTTGTTTATCTGTAACATTAGTAACCTTTCTGAATACTTTTGTGTAATCTGCAAATTTCAGTACTTTGCTAGATATGTCATCTTCCAAATCATTTATATATATTAAAAACAGTATAGGGCCTAATACTGATCCCTGTGGTACCCCACTCAAAACAGATTTCTAGTTTGAAATCTCACCATCTACTATTACTCTCTGTCTTCTGTGTTTAAGCCACTTTTCTATCCAGTTGATTACATAATTACCTATACCGTGGGCTTTTAGTTTAAGTAACAACCTTTGATGTGGCATTTTATCGAAAGCTTTCTGAAAATCTAAATAGACAACATCCACTGGTGACCGGCATCTACCTGGTCTCCTCTTAGTCTCCTCTAAATAGATAACATATATTGTATACAAGCATGGAGGCCGTATCGTAAGAAGGACAGACAAGCTATAAAGAATACAATGAAGAGCACTTAAAATGATTCCAGAATTGAGAGACCTTATAGTTATGAAAGCTGTTTTTTAGAATGTGGTTTGACAACACTAGAGACCAGGAGACTAAGAGGACACCAAATAGAAGTGTTTGAAACAGTGAATGGTTATGAGATTATTGATAGGAATACGTTCTTCATACAGAAGGCAATAGAACTAGAGGACACCAAGCAGCATTAGTTAAGGAAAAGTGCAGGCTGAACATGAGACAGTATTCATTCTCACAGAGGGTGATAAATGAATGGAACAAATTATCAAGCCATTGTGTTAATGCTAGTAGTGTGAATATGTTTAAAAATAGAATTGACAGATATCTGATAAGGCCGGTTATACATAGATGATAAAATTGTTGGACTCTCAGTAAGCCAGTGGCTTCCTTGTCCACTTACCATCTGGAACTTGTTGTTTGGGATGACAATCTTGTTAGATCTTGTTAAAACCTCACAGGTCACAAGGCTTTGTTATAGGAATTTGAACCATAGCACAAGATTTTGCTATGAGAATGACCTTAACATTTGACAACAATTCATAACACAAGATTTGACAGCAATCCATACTACAAGATATGACAACCACAAGACACAACAACCACAAGACATGACAACCACAAGATACGACAACCACAAGACATGACAACCACAAGACACGACAACCACAAGACATGACAACCACAAGACACAACAACCTCAAGACATGACAACAACAAGACACAACAACCACAAAATATGACAACCACAAGACATGACAACCACAACAAGTTGACAATGACCTTAATCACACAACAACAACTGTCATCATAATGGTTGACCATCCCAAACGAATGCTGCATTATTTACACGAGGTTATTTACTAACCCTATGTTATTTACATTATTTACTAAACCTGTGTTATATACATGAGGTTACTTACTAAACCTATGTTATTTACATGAGGTTATTTACGTGAGATTGTGGAACACATAGCGGTAACTTGCATAACACAGTCATTCATCAGCAAATTGGCTTCAGCTCACTAGCATCCAACGTAATTACCTCTGTGGTGTAAAGTGGAGAAACCTGCAACAAATTCCAACTTCTTGCCTCTATAGAAGATGCATTTCTAATTGAGTTTCCTGTAATCAGATGATAGGCGTCCATCATTGCAGCTTTGGTGGTGCGCACTACATAGCACCTTCTGTTCAGATAAATGATGCACGTAGACACAGAGAATCGATCTGTGCCGTCTTTTGATTGTAGTTTGTGTCTCCTGCTTAATGCTGCAGGGGCACAATATCATTTAAAAAGGAGGCATATCATATAGGTTATTCAGTTTGTTGGCAAACAGAACCAAAGTATATGATTGTGAGTGTTGGCAGACAGAATCAACACAAGGTTGGATTGAAACAGTTGATGACCACTCTGTTGTGGAAGGTATGATTGAGACAGTTGATGACCACTCTATTGTGGAAGGTTGAATTGACAAAGTTGGTGACCACTCTTTTGTAAGAAGGTTGGATTTAAACAGTTGATGACCACTCTGTTGTAGAACATTGAATTTAGATAGTTGATGACCACTCCATTGTGGAAGGTTGGATTAAGACAGTTGATAACGACTCTATTTTGGAAGGTTGAATTTAGACAGTTGATGACCACTCTAAATTAGCATGGAAGGTTGGACTGATACAGTTGATGACCACTCTGTTGTGGAAAGTTGGATTGATACAGTTGATGACCACTCTGTTGTGGAAAGTTGGATTGATACAGTTGATGACCATTCCGTTGTGGAAGGTTGGATTGAGACAGTTGATGACCACTCCATTGTGGAAAGTTGGATTGATACAGTTGATGACCACTCCGTTGTGGAAGGTTGGATTGATACAGTTGATGACCACTCCATTGTGGAAGGTTGTATTGATACAGTTGATGACCACTCCATTGTGGAAGGTTGGATTGAGACAGTTGATGACCACTCTGTTGTGGAAGATTGGATTGATACATTTGATGACCACTCTGTTGTGGAAGATTGGATTGATACAGTTGATGACCACTCTGTTGTGGAAGATTGGATTGATACAGTTGATGACCACTCTATTGTGGAAGGTTGGATTGAGACAGTTGATGACCACTCTGTTGTGGAAGATTGGATTGATACAGTTGATGACCACTCTATTGTGGAAGGTTGGATTGAGACAGTTGATGACCACTCTGTTGTGGAAGATTGGATTGATACAGTTGATGACCACTCTATTGTGGAAGGTTGGATTGAGACAGTTGATGACCACTCTGTTGTGGAAGATTGGATTGATACAGTTGATGACCACTCCATTGTGGAAGGTTGTATTGATACAGTTGATGACCACTCCATTGTGGAAGGTTGGATTGAGACAGTTGATGACCACTCTGTTGTGGAAGATTGGATTGATACATTTGATGACCACTCTGTTGTGGAAGATTGGATTGAAACAGTTGATGACCACTCTGTTGTGGAAGATTGGATTGATACAGTTGATGACCACTCTATTGTGGAAGGTTGGATTGAGACAGTTGATGACCACTCTGTTGTGGAAGATTGGATTGATACAGTTGATGACCACTCTATTGTGGAAGGTTGGATTGAGACAGTTGATGACCACTCTGTTGTGGAAGATTGGATTGATACAGTTGATGACCACTCTATTGTGGAAGGTTGGATTGAGACAGTTGATGACCACTCTGTTGTGGAAGATTGGATTGATACAGTTGTTGACCACTCTATTGTGGAAGGTTGGATTGAGACAGTTGATGACCACTCTAAAATTATGGAAGATTGGCCAATATATATATATATATATATATATATATATATATATATATATATATATATATATATATATATATATATATATATATATATATACACACACACCGGATTTGATGGTGTCAAAATAAAGTTTTATTATTATATTATTATATATATATATATTTATATATATATGGTCCCTCGTTGCTGAAGAAGTCTGGTTGACATTGTTAAGAGAACCTAAATCATACATTGAATACTGAATGAGACCGGCAAAGAACATCCGTGGCCTGTGTCTCATATTTACAGTTGAATGCTCCATTATCTGAAGATTAAATAGCACATTCATTTTGGTTATTAATGTTTGTTAATGTCATGGTTCAAACTTTAGCAATATTCAGGAAAAGCCATACATGATTAAATATTGTTTCTGGGGCACACATGTGCAGTGCCAATGGTTGTTGTAATCTTATGAAATATGGCAAGGATATTTCACAGAAATTTGCCTCATTTCTGCAAGTCTGCGAGATATTATTACATGTATTGGAATAAATTGACATCATTCTGTTGTCTGTTGAAATCATTTGTTGTCTGTTGATATCATTCTGTTGTCTGTTCATGTGTCAAATTTCATTGTGATAACTTTAAAAATATGAGTTTAGCGTGCTGTCCAAAAAAACTCTGAATACACAATTTACTGGTTGTAGTAACATGTCACCTGCTATAAGATTTGTGTAGGGCTATAATTGGACCTCCCATAGTTTTGAGGGGTGGCGCAGTACCTGTCAACATTTGTTAAATAATATATCCTCAGCTTGTTTGTGTTATGTTAGAACCAATTAATTAAATTTATAATTAATAAAAGCGAAGTAAACAAGTGCCGCCGCTATTTCAGACCAACGAGAATCGGTTGCAATTTCACCGACCGTCAACCACCCCAGTACTAGTACACGTGTAAAATATGTCTGTGATAACTTGGAAATTACAAGTTCAGCAGGCTTTCAACAAAACCATGGATACACAGTCAACAATCAAGCGATAGTGACATACTGCCGATGTCATGTGATATTGTGACCCAGGTCGTTTTACTACGTGGGTCACAATACCATCTGACATCGTCTTTGCCTTTGGTCAGATTATAAATTTACTCATAGACCATGCTTCATTCATATACATCACACTCAGTCAGTTTTGTCCTATATATTCAGAATAAAGTTTTTATTAAAAAGAAATGATGATTCAACCAATCAGTGACAATCACTAATCTGTACAAAGGAAAATTCACCCGCCAATATGCATGTAAACGTACCCTTTCACCCAGCTCTCACCTTTTGAATTATTCTACGAGTCGATTCAGGGAAATAAAATTATGTCACAAACATTAAAATAAAACAAAACAAAATGACAGCTAAATGAAACTTGTTTTAATGTGCACATATAACATTATTCATAAATTTGTTCACATTTTAATTTTTCTCTGGTATTTTTCAATGTCTTGTTTGTCTCCCAACAAGTGCCAAATAAAAAAAAAAAATTTCCACATCTTTAAAATATAACATCTCTGGAAGTATCATTCACATCCCTCTTATATGTTGTGTACTTATTCTATGTATTGTTGTCCTTGGAGATTCCAGCAATAAAAAAAGTTGTATTTGATACAAAAAATAGCACTGTGTTAATAAAATGTTTGCCCAATCCTATGTGAAAGATGTTGATGATTGAACGAAAACATTCTGTGCTGTGACAGTATCTGGCTCAGTGAAGCTAGTCAGCTTACTTCAGCCATTGGGCTTTCTTCGATCACAAAACTGTTTAGCAAATATAATGAATCTATGAAAATACTGCTTGAAAGCATAGTGTCTCAGTTTGGCATAATATTATCATGTTTTATTCATTGTGTGCATGTAAACATGCTACTGATAGACACTGTCCACAAAGCCAACCTAGTATAAACCCTGTGTCAATATGCCTGTTACTGTACATTAAAGCCTGTGACAACATGCATGTTACATTAAAACTCTGACTCCATGCATGTTACATTAAAACAATGTGACTCTGTGCATGTTACATTGAAAACATTAAAAACAATGCGATTCCATGCATGTTACGTTAAAACAATGCATGTGTATGGGGGGCATGTGTGTTTGTGCTTGCGTGCATGCTACGTGCGTGCATGTAAGTGCACATCTGAATCGTGCAGCTTTGGCCCTTTTCAGGCATGATTGTTGCATCTGATACTGATGTTGTAGGTGTGGAGCGGCGCAGTGCCGGGCCGTCTGACCGCCACCCCACCGAGCGCTCTCTGCGCAAGACGGCAAGTATCGGTAACACAAAGATCCTAGAGTGCGAGATCGAGTACCCTGGTGGCAAGTGGACAGAACACATCATCACATGGCGCAAACAGTCCATTGAGGTGCCCATCTTCATCCAGTTCAATGGCTACCCTCCTCACATAGACCCCAGCTACCAGGGGCGTGTTAGACTCGTGGAGGGAGCATCCATTGAGCTCTCAGACATCCGCACGAGTGACCAGGGTTGGTACGAGTGTAGCATTGTGTTTGTCGATGGGACAGATGATACAACTACGAATGGCACTTGGATCTATCTTACCGTTAACTGTGAGTACTGAGCCAAGCAACTGTGTATTGTCACATCTTACTGTTAACTGTGAGTACTGAGCCAAGTAACTGTGTATTGTCACATCTTGGTCTGTGTCATGTATAAATTTGATGTTTATGCAAAACTTAATTTTTTTAAGATATCACAGATATATTTTTTGGTCAAAATATCACTTATCCTGGTAGACACGTGTACATAAGTACGTACATATGTACACACATAATATTATGTTCATACTGTATAAATTGCATGCTGTTGTTTTAGACAGTTAAAACTCCCTCATCAATAATTGATTTAGTCCACTGCGAATCAGGTTTGCTGATGTTCATATTTGTAGCATGTTAATAGTTTAAGTAATATGTGCAGTTGGTTTAATAAAATATTGCATACTTGTGTTGAAATCTTATCTAGAAATGATTGACATTGATTGTTAGATAAGTTTTTTCATTTGTCTTTCTTCAAAACTTGATAAAAAATTATAAATGAGCTAACATGTCATAGTGCCATTAATGGATATTAGATAGGTTTGATTTCTTGCTAAATGATAAAAAATGAGACTAGTAAAAATAGAATTGAGGAAGAAAAGCTTTAACATTGGCAGCACAAAGAACCCTCATTAATATGCCAGGAGCTTCAGCAGCAGATGTTTCCATTGGATTGTCAGCCAGTATCAGTTGCACCAGACACTTGTATAACAATTATGTAGAAATCACATCACACTATGACACTGCTATCTATTATTTATGACTCCTTAACCAAAAGGCTTCACTAGTTTTCAGATTTACTTAGAAAAAGCAACTGTGCTGTACCCGAGGGGCCAGCTTTAACTTAATAATTGCTCCCAAATGAATGCAATATTTATAATCTAAAAAAACTGGCAGATATCTGACATCAGATTCAAAATATATTTGACGGGCTTCACACTTACTATCCACCCATCCATCCATTCTTTGGTCCCTCCCTCCTTCTCTCCATCCCTCCCTCCCTACCTCTCTCCATCCCTCCATCCAACCTCCATCCCCCTCCATCTGTTCTCCCATTCCCTCCCTCTCTCCTCCCTCCTTTCCTCCCTCCACCAACCCACAAAAAATCCATGGGAAAGCCATTCTACCCATCAACTTAATCCCAAGTCCATCTCCCAAACCATTCCCATCCTCTCTGTCTGCAATTGTTGTTATTTACTTAGTCCTCTTCAATTAAAGTAGAGCATATGGCCGAAATGAGCTTCTCCAACGTACTCTATTTTGGGTTGCTTCTTCATATCTTTCCATTTGGTTCTGTGCTTTATCAACTCCTAGGCTACTGATCTCCTCCAACTATTTTTTTGGTCTGCCTGGTTTTCTTTTTCCTTGTTGGTTCCATTCTAGGGCCTGTCACATGACATTGGTGGTTGGTTTCTGTTCGGATGCTGTGTTGGTCTGTCCTCGTGAACTCTTTGTTTGTGATCTTGTCTTGACATTTCAGTTTGAGAATGTATCTGAAACAGTTTTTAATGAATGTTTGGGTTTTACTGGTTGTTGTCTTGGTTACTCTCCATGTCTCTGGTCATTGTCTTGGTTACTCTCCATGTCTCTGGTCATTGTCTTGGTTACTCTCCATGTCTCTGGTCATTGTCTTGGTTACTCTCCATGTCTCTGGTTGTTGTCTTGGTTACTCTCCATGTCTCTGGTTGTTGTCTTGGTTACTCTCCATGTCTCTGGTTGTTGTCTTGGTTACTCTCCATGTCTTCTGGTTGTTGTCTTGGTTACTCTCCATGTCTAAGAGCAATAGAGCAACATGCGTTTCACATTCGGGTTTTATTTCTTGTTGAGAAGGATGGTGTATTCCACACTGTCTATAAGGTGATGAATGCATGACTTCCTTTCCAATCCTGCTTTCCAATCCTGCATCTTGATATGTTCCTCTATATATTTTCCTTTGCGCTGTACTGTACATTGTTTCATTGTTACATTGTTCACCTTCAGAAGTTTTGTCTTCTGTATATTTATTCTCAGGCCTGTCTTCTCTACTTTCTGCATCAATTGACTGGTCTTCTTCTGCATCTTTTTACATATGTGATAGTAGAGAGATGTCATCTGCAAAGTCTAGGTAATCCAACTGTTTAGTGAATGTTTACTGGATGCTATTTTGGCCCTTCGTAACAGTTTCTTTCATTATCCAGTCTGTCTATGTCTTTCTATAGTGGGAATAGAATGCACCCCTGTCATACACTAGTCTTTAATTCAAATGCCTCAAACAGTTTTCCATTATGTATAACTTGGCAGGTTGAGTTTTCATACATCTGCTGGATCCGATTAGTGTTATAAAGTGATGCATCAGCATCCAGATAACGTCACTGTCTACACTATCAAAAGCTTTCACAAAATCTATGAAATTAATATAGAGAGGTGACTTCCACTCAGTTGACTGTTCTATTATTACGTCCTCAGAAATAGGTGATGCATCATATTGTTGGTGTTATCAGATCATGCTTTCAGAGCATCTGGTGGTATAAAGTTTAAAGTTTATTTCAACATTAACAGTAAACATACAAACACAATTTAATTTTAAACATCAATAATACAAGTTTAAAAAGTTAAAAAAGGGCAAGAAGAAGCGTAATGCTTATGTTTCTTGCCCCATCATTTATAAGTGACACTAAATAATACAATTATACAGGTGTAAGCATGTTTTGTACAATTCAGTTCTGAGAATATTTGTGATTTTTTTAAGAGAATAGTACATGAAAAAATCTAATCTACTGCAATACAAATAACTTTTTTCACCATAATCAGGTTACTCATTGGTTACATAGCTGTGCAATACTTCAATGGTATAGGTGCTGTCTGATCCTGGTGTCTTTCCATTCTTTAACATCTTCAGTGCTTTGCTTATTTTGGTCTTTAAAGGTGTTAACATTTAATAGCATTTCTGTTATTGGTATGTATGGTCTTTCTACTGGTGGCTCTCTGTTTCCTTGAAGTGTTCCCCCCATCTTGATCTTTCCTTCTTTGTTTATGGTTCATCCTTCTTTGTACTGGTTTTGAAGGATTTCATCTTTTCCCTGCTAGTGTTCTTGTTATATCATATAGTTCCTGCGTGTCTCTTCTGCGTGCTGCCATTTCAGCTTGTGTTGCTAGGTCATTGATATAGTTTTGCTTGTCTTTTCTAACCTATGTGGCAGCAATAAAATGTTGAGATGTGATAGAATTATGTTTACATAGCTAAGACACACCTCCATCAGTTTGGTGACATATCACACAGGATGTAGTTTGTCATCTATCAGAATTACTCCTCCTATTAGTTGTTGAAGTCGTAAATCGGTTTGGTCCCTCGGTAAGATGTGTCACCTTTTGTCATGTGATTGTGTCTCCCACAGCTGCCAGTGGCGGCCATTCAAATGCCATCATTCATTACATTATGGTGTATTCAGCTTACCTCTCCTGCAGTCCATCATGTTTTCTTTTGTCTCACAGGTCTTATCCATTATATGCTTATCGAAGTCAGAGACAGGCATCTAGTCAAGTTTCATTAATTACATGTGCACCCTATTATAGTGCAGATATGTCACACATCCATATTTAGTCGACATTCTACACATCCAGACACTCCATATTTAGTAGACATGCTACACATCCAGATGTACCATTTTTGTAGACATGCTACACATCCAGATGCACCATTTTTGTAGACATGCTACACATCCGGATGTACAATTTTTGGTAGACATGCTACACGTCCAGATGTACCATGTTTAGTAGACATGGTACACATACAGGTACACCATGTTTAGTAGATATGCACATCCAGATGCACCATGTTTAGAACACATACTACGCATCCAGGCATACAATGTTTAGTAAACATGCAACATTTCCAGATGCACCATGTTTAATAAACTGGCTACACATCGAGATACACTACACTGTTTGATAAACAGGCTACACATCCAGATACACTATGTTTATCAGACATTCTGTGCATTCAGATATAGACCATGTTTAGTAGACAAGCTACACATCCAGATACACTATGTTTATCAGACATTGTGTGCATTCAGATAGACCATGTTTAGTAGACAAGCTACACATCCAGATACACTATGTTTAATAGACAGGCTACACATCCAGATGTGCCATGTAGAATAGATATATCTGACAAGTAGAAGTAGAAGGTATAAAACATCATTACTCTGTGTCTTGTATGCAAGTTTGCAAGAAGAAATATTCTATCAACATCAAAGGTGAAATAAGCCGTTAATGTTTAGTAGACATGTTACACATCAGGTACACTATGTTTGGTAGACATGCTACATATTCAGGTGCACCATGTTTAGTAGACATGCTACACATCAAGACACTATGTTTAGTAGACATGCTACACATCCAGATACACCATGTTTAGTAGACATCAAGGCACTATGTTTAGTAGACATGCTACACATCCAGATACACCATGTTTAGTAGAAATGCTACACATCCAGATACACCATGTTTAGTAGACATGCTACACATCCAGATGCACCATGTTTAGTAGACATGCTACACATCCAGATACACCATGTTTAGTAGACATGCTACACATCCAGATGCACCATGTTGAATAGTCGTGATATGTGCCTGACACCCTCGTAGAAGTAGGGCTAAAACATAATTATTCTGTGTTTTCTATGCAATTTTGCAAAAAAAAATATTCTATCAACATCAAAGGTGAAATATGCTCTAAGTGGCTGTGAAATTGCATTTTACTGCTAGGATTTGAATGTTGATAATTGTCTGTGATTGCTAGTGAAGATTGAAATAATAGTTTGGAGTTAAAATTGGACATGTCCATGTTGGCTTGTGTGAGATTAAAGCTGCATTGGCCATCAATTTTAATTAATCAGCATCCCAAGAGTGTCTACATGACTTCTTGTAGGAGGGATCTTTTGTCAGCCGAAGGAAAGCCAGTCATTATTGGTCTGATCCGATGACATTTTAGTGGTTGATTCATTGATTTCTCACTGGTGCTATGTTTGCAGCTTTTAAAGGTCTGCTGTTCACTTTGTGTGTGGTACCCCGTAGCCTTCAAACTTGTATTTAGTACTTGCTAATGATACTGAGCTTGCAGCAGATGCTGTCTGGTCAGTCATTGCTTGGTGTAATGTCTTGTTTCATGACTAGTATTAAGCATGTTGTATTACAACAACTTCTCCAATCTGCTAACATTTGTGATGATTTCTAAATCATTGTAATCTACAAATTCTTATTTACACACAAATGGCATGTTTACACGAGCAATTCATTGTGTGATTGTCAGGAAACACAGTGTTGCCTGACCAGTTGTGTGATTGTCGGGCGACACAGTGTCGCCTGACCAATTGTGTGATTGTCGGGCGACACAGTGTCGCCTGACCAATTGTGTGATTGTCGGGTGACACAGTGTCACCTGACCAATTGGACACCCTCCAAGATCACTGTTTTTTGTAATATTACGTGTTAAGAGTTGGAAGTCCAGACACAAATCACAGTCCGGCGAGGCAGAGTCCAAAATAAGCTTCATTAAATATATATACACATTATTAGATGTGGTGTCAAAAACAGACTTACATCTGGATTTCAGCCCAGATTGGGTTGGACATGGGGATGTCAAATTAAATGGTGGACTGGGCAGAGATGTCACATAGGTTGGTGTATTACACTGAGCTAGCCAGGATTTGTGATATTGCAAGAAAGTAGTTGTTATTCATGCAAATATTCGGTCAACAACTCAAGACCTGAATTGAATTCTTTCTCAGTCCAGTAAACAAGTTGTTATTTAGGTAATAATTGAGTCAACAGCCCAACAACCTAAATTATTTACTCTTGCAAAACTTGTGTCAACAGCCCTAGAACCCAATTGTTACTCAAGCAATAACTGAATTGTTGATGTAGAAAAAAGAACCTAGGCATTAAGTAATTTGGTCAACAACCCAAGAACACCTGTATTGCATAGGCAGTAGTTGGACCAACAACCCATGAACACCAGTATTACATAAGCAGTGGTTGGCCAATAACCCATGAACACAGGTCTGTATTACGTAGGTAGTGGTTGGGTCAACAACCTTGAACACCAGTGTTACATAGGCAGTAGTAGGGCCAACAACCCATGGACACCAGTGTTACATAGGCAATAGTTGGGCCATAAACCCATGAACATGGGTCTGTAATAAGACTTACATAGGCAGTTGTTTGGTCAACAGCCCATGAACACCAGTTTTACATAGGCAGTGGTTGGGCCAACAAACCAAGAACACAAGTGTACATAGGCAGTAGTTGGGCCAACAAACCAAGAACACAAGTGTACATAGGCAGTAGTTGGGCCAACAAACCAAGAAAACAAGTGTACATAGGCAGTAGTTGAGCCAACAAACCAAGAACACAAGTTTACATAGGCAGTAGTTGAGCCAACAAACCAAGAACACAAGTGTACATAGGCAGTAGTTGAGCCAACAAACCAAGAACACAAGTGTACATAGGCAGTAGTTGAGCCAACAAACCAAGAACACAAGTGTACATAGGCAGTAGTTGAGCCAACAAACCAAGAACACAAGTTTACATAGGCAGTAGTTGGGCCAACAAACCAAGAACACAAGTGTACATAGGCAGTAGTTGGGCCAACAAACCAAGAACACAAGTGTACATAGGCAGTAGTTGAGCCAACAAACCAAGAACACAAGTGTACATAGGCAGTAGTTGAGCCAACAAACCAAGAACACAAGTTTACATAGGCAGTAGTTGGGCCAACAAACCAAGAACACAAGTGTGCATAGGCAGTAGTTGAGCCAACAAACCAAGAACACAAGTGTACATAGGCAGTAGTTGGGCCAACAAACCAAGAACACAAGTGTACATAGGCAGTAGTTGGGCCAACAAACCAAGAACACAAGTGTACATAGGCAGTAGTTGAGCCAACAAACCAAGAACACAAGTGTACATAGGCAGTAGTTGGGCCAACAAACCAAGAACACAAGTGTACATAGGCAGTAGTTGAGCTAACAAACCAAGAACACAAGTGTACATAGGCAGCAGTTGAGCCAACAAACCAAGAACACAAGTTTACATAGGCAGTAGTTGGGCCAACAAGCCAAGAACACAAGTGTACATAGGCAGTAGTTGAGCCAACAAACCAAGAACACAAGTGTACATAGGCAGTAGTTGGGCCAACAAACCAAGAACACAAGTGTACATAGGCAGTAGTTGAGCCAACAAGCCAAGAACACAAGTGTACATAGGCAGTAGTTGAGCCAACAAACCAAGAACACAAGTGTACATAGGCAGTAGTTGAACCAACAAACCAAGAACACAAGTGTACATAGGCAGTAGTTGAGCCAACAAACCAAGAACACAAGTGTACATAGGCAGTAGTTGAACCAACAAACCAAGAACACAAGTGTACATAGGCAGTAGTTGGGCCAACAAACCAAGAACACAAGTGTACATAGGCAGTAGTTGAGCCAACAAACCAAGAACACATGTTTACATAGGCAGTAGTTGAGCCAACAAACCAAGAACACAAGTGTACATAGGCAGTAGTTGAGCCAACAAACCAAGAACACAAGTTTACATAGGCAGTAGTTGAGCCAACAAACCAAGAACACAAGTGTACATAGGCAGTAGTTGAGCCAACAAACCAAGAACACAAGTGTACATAGGCAGTAGTTGGGCCAACAAACCAAGAACACAAGTGTACATAGGCAGTAGTTGGGCCAACAAACCAAGAACACAAGTGTACATAGGCAGTAGTTGAGCCAACAAACCAAGAACACAAGTGTACATAGGCAGTAGTTGAGCCAACAAACCAAGAACACAAGTTTACATAGGCAGTAGTTGAGCCAACAAACCAAGAACACAAGTGTACATAGGCAGTAGTTGGGCCAACAAACCAAGAACACAAGTGTACATAGGCAGTAGTTGGGCCAACAAACCAATAACACAAGTGTACATAGGCAGTAGTTGGGCCAACAAACCAAGAACACAAGTGTACATAGGCAGTAGTTGAGCCAACAAACCAAGAACACATGTTTACATGGGCAGTAGTTGAGCCAACAAACCAAGAACACAAGTGTACATAGGCAGTAGTTGAGCCAACAAACCAAGAACACAAGTGTACATAGGCAGTAGTTGAACCAACAAACCAAGAACACAAGTGTACATAGGCAGTAGTTGAACCAACAAACCAAGAACACAAGTGTACATAGGCAGTAGTTGAACCAACAAACCAAGAACACAAGTGTACATAGGCAGTAGTTGGGCCAACAAACCAAGAACACAAGTGTACATAGGCAGTAGTTGAGCCAACAAACCAAGAACACACGTTTACATAGGCAGTAGTTGAGCCAACAAACCAAGAACACAAGTGTACATAGGCAGTAGTTGAGCCAACAAACCAAGAACACAAGTGTACATAGGCAGTAGTTGGGCCAACAAACCAAGAACACAAGTGTACATAGGCAGTAGTTGAGCAAACAAACCAAGAACACAAGTGTACATAGGCAGTAGTTGGGCCAACAAACCAATAACACAAGTGTACATAGGCAGTAGTTGAGCCAACAAACCAAGAACACATGTTTACATGGGCAGTAGTTGAGCCAACAAACCAAGAACACAAGTGTACATAGGCAGTAGTTGAGCCAACAAACCAAGAACACAAGTGTACATAGGCAGTAGTTGAACCAACAAACCAAGAACACAAGTGTACATAGGCAGTAGTTGAACCAACAAACCAAGAACACAAGTGTACATAGGCAGTAGTTGGGCCAACAAACCAAGAACACAAGTGTACATAGGCAGTAGTTGAGCCAACAAATCAAGAACACACGTTTACATAGGCAGTAGTTGAGCCAACAAACCAAGAACACAAGTGTACATAGGCAGTAGTTGAGCCAACAAACCAAGAACACAAGTGTACATAGGCAGTAGTTGGGCCAACAAACCAAGAACACAAGTGTACATAGGCAGTAGTTGGGCCAACAAACCAAGAACACAAGTGTACATAGGCAGTAGTTGGGCCAACAAACCAAGAACACAAGTGTACATAGGCAGTAGTTGAGCCAACAAACCAAGAACACAAGTGTACATAGGCAGTAGTTGGGCTAACAAACCAAGAACACAAGTGTACATAGGCAGTAGTTGAGCCAACAAACCAAGAACACAAGTGTACATATGCAGTAGTTGAGCCAACAAACCAAGAACACAAGTTTACATAGGCAGTAGTTGAGCCAACAAACCAAGAACACAAGTGTACATAGGCAGTAGTTGAGCCAACAAACCAAGAACACAAGTGTACATAGGCAGTAGTTGAGCCAACAAACCAAGAACACAAGTGTACATAGGCAGTAGTTGGGCCAACAAACCAAGAACACAAGTGTACATAGGCAGTAGTTGAGCCAACAAACCAAGAACACAAGTGTACATAGGCAGTAGTTGAGCCAACAAACCAAGAACACAAGTGTACATAGGCAGTAGTTGAGCCAACAAACCAAGAACACAAGTGTACATAGGCAGTAGTTGAACCAACAAACCAAGAACACAAGTGTACATAGGCAGTAGTTGAACCAACAAACCAAGAACACAAGTTTACATAGGCAGTAGTTGAGCCAACAAACCAAGAACACACGTTTACATAGGCAGTAGTTGAGCCAACAAACCAAGAACACAAGTGTACATAGGCAGTAGTTGGGCCAACAAACCAAGAACACAAGTGTACATAGGCAGTAGTTGGGCCAACAAACCAAGAACACAAGTGTACATAGGCAGTAGTTGGGCCAACAAACCAAGAACACAAGTGTACATAGGCAGTAGTTGAGCCAACAAACCAAGAACACAAGTGTACATAGGCAGTAGTTGGGCTAACAAACCAAGAACACAAGTGTACATAGGCAGTAGTTGAGCCAACAAACCAAGAACACAAGTGTACATAGGCAGTAGTTGAGCCAACAAACCAAGAACACAAGTGTACATAGGCAGTAGTTGGGCCAACAAACCAAGAACGCAAGTGTACATAGGCAGTAGTTGAGCCAACAAACCAAGAACACAAGTGTACATAGGCAGTAGTTGAGCCAACAAACCAAGAACACAAGTGTACATAGGCAGTAGTTGAGCCAACAAACAAAGAACACAAGTTTATATAGGCAGTAGTTGAGCCAACAAACCAAGAACACAAGTGTACATAGGCAGTAGTTGAGCCAACAAACCAAGAACACAAGTGTACATAGGCAGTAGTTGGGCCAACAAACCAAGAACACAAGTGTACATAGGCAGTAGTTGGGCCAACAAACCAAGAACAAGTGTACATAGGCAGTAGTTGGGCCAACAAACCAAGAACACCAGTATTACTATTATTATTATTATTATACCGGAATTTATATAGCGCCTGAATCCAATTAAGATAAAATGCTTTCAGGCGCTTTACATGAAACTGCATAAATTAAATAAAACTATAAAAAACATACATACATACATACATAGTAGATACATACATCCTTTTCAGCTCTTTTAGGCTTAATAGCCTTTTAGCTGGTCTTTACTGTAGTTTGTGCGCATGGTTGGGAAGTTGTGGCTTTGCTCAAAAGTGTAAGCGCACCACAATTTGTCTAGTTTAGCTTTGAATGCATTTAGTGTGTGTGCTGAAACCACATCCTCTGTGAGAGAGTTCTACCTGTTCACTACTCTGCGTCTAAAGTAGCTCCTCCGTTGTCTAGCTGTCACACATTCCTTCTTGAGCTTCAGGCTGTATCCCCTCATCACTGTGTTGTGGTCCATCTGAAGTGGCATTTTGTCGACTTTGTGGATGCCATACAGATATTTGTAGACTTTGATCATGTCTCCTCTTGCTCTTCTGTAGCATAGGCTTGGTAGCCTTCAATCTGTCACAATACTCCTGGCACTTCAGTTCTGGAATTAGCTTTGTTGCTCTTCATTGTACATTTTCAAGTATCCTTTGGTCTCTCTTGAGTGTTGGGGCCCAGATAATATTTCCATATTCTAGAATAGGTCTGACCAGACTTGAGTATAGCTTCTTTACTGTTAGTCCATCCAAGAATGTAAACGACCTTCTAATAAGCCTGAGCATCTTGTTAGCCTTATTTGCTATTAACTCCACATGTTGGTCAAACTTTAGTTCCGGGTCCACTTGCACCCCCAAGTTTCTCTCATTTGTGGTCTCCCCCAGGGTGGTATTAGTTCCACTGCTGGCTATAACATATTCATATTTGTGGTTGTTTCGCCCTAAATACATGACTTTGCATTTTTCTTCATTAAAACGTAGTTGCCATTTTTTGGACCACTCTTTTAGTTGTTTTAGGTCTGTCTGTAGTATCTCTTGGTCAGTCTGAGTGGTGATTTGTCTGTAGATTTTGGTGTCATTGGCAAACATGTGAACAGGTGAGTCCGCCACCTCTGGCATGTCGTTGATGTAGCATACAAAGAGGATTGGGCCAAGTACACTTCCTTGTGGAATGCCACTTGTGACAGGGGACCACGACGATTTGCTACCATTGACGCTAACACGTTGGCGTCTTCCATCCAGGAAGGCTGCAATCCACTGTAGCACTTTTCCATGTATCCCATAACCTTTGAGCTTGACTAGTCAAGGTAAATTGCATCAATGCTCTCTCCATGTTCAATAGCTTCGGTCCACTTATCAAGCACTGCAAGAAGCTGAGTGGTGCATGAGCGACCATGGACAAAGCCATGTTGAAAACTTGACAGTAGGTTATTGGTCAATATGTGTTCCATCACTTCATTTCTTACCAACTGCTCCATCATCTTACAGGCTACGGAGGTCAGACTCACTGGACGGTAGCTCCCTGGTATGTGTTTCTTGCCCTTCTTAAATACTGGGGTAATATTTCCTTCTTTCCAGCATTGTGGTAAGGCTTTCTCATCGAGAGATTTTGCGAATAGTTCTTGGAAAGGTTCAACCAGTTCCTTCGCCATTCCAACCAGAGGACGAGGATGGAGACCATCAGGTCCTGGTAGTTTTGTGGTCTTCAATGTCTTCAATATCTTCTCTACTTTCTCGTCTGTGATCATGAAGTCAGTCAGTTCTTCTGTGTTGTGTAGTGCTCTCAAATATCGGGATATGTTCAAGACTTTCTTGAGTGAAGACATTCGTGAAGTAGGAGTTCAGTATCTCAGCTTTGTCAACATCGGTTTCTGTCATGGTCCCATCTGGACGTTCGAGGTCAGCTACAATTGAATGAGTCTTCATCTTTGACCTGACATATTTATAAAAAGCCTTGGGGTTGGCTTTAGCTTCATTGGCTATTTGTCTCTCGAAATCACGAACTGCTTTCCTAACCTCTGTCTTTACTCTGATGTTCTTCTGTATTTAATATAATCCTGCTCATCTCTGGTTTCTCGGTACCGCTTATATGCCTCAGACTTTCTCTTTATTGCAGTGATGGTCTTGTAATTTTTCCATAGCGGTCTGTGTTTTCAGTTGCATTTCTGATGGATTTCTCTAATATTGCCCAGCATTGTTCTGTTGATTTATCTTCTATCCAGTTCCTAGAGGTAATCATTTCTATCATGCCATCATAGTTTCCTTTGTCATATTTGTATTTATTGATACCAGATTTGGTTGACTTTGTGTAGCAGCAAAAGTTGTACTTCAGTAGCGTGTGATGACTTTTTCCTACTGGAGCCAGGTACTTCAGCTTCTTGATCATGCCCTCCTCCTTGGTGAAGATCAAATCGAGTGTGTTTGGTGTGTTGCTGCCTCTGTAATGGCTAGGTACGGTCACATGCTGGGTCAGGAATGAGTCACGGACTGCTTCCATGAAGAGGGTGGCTGGATGGTTTTCGTCAGTTGGTGAAGCGTTGTCACGCCAGTTGAGACAGTCACCAAATATCAGCACATGCGAGAATCCTAGATTGTTGGCCTTTTTTAGAGTAGCATAAATCCTTGCATCATTTATGGCATTACTGTTTGGTGATCTGTAGATATAACCAAACAGCAGTTCGTCTTTTCCCATCATTTTAACTTCACACCATACACTCTCTACTCCTTCTGCATTAGCCATTTCTCTGCATTCTATGACTCATGCGTGTAGATACACACCCCTTCTCTTCGCACATTTAAGATTGTCAAAACACTTGTAATTTTCAATACCCAGTTCTACTTCTTGTGTGTGCAGTTTATAGTGTTTGGGCACCACCTCAGTCACTCCGATCACCAAAGGATTTTCTTCTCCTATCATCACCTTTAATTCATTTCTCTTATTTAGCAAAGAATCAGCATTAAAATACATACAAACCATTGAACTATTTACAGTATTTGCATGGCTGTTTGAGTTTACACTCTGTTGGTGGCTGACTTTGCTGGGGGTCTCCCTCTTTCCTTTTTCGGTTTTCCACGCTGCGTTTCATCTGTGCCCTCTCTAAAGGGGTGGCATCGCGTTTCAGGTACATGTTCTTGAATGTTTCATTTTCTGATTTAGCTAACATTTTCGCTTTACTCAGGACGAGTGTCCTCATCTGCTCAGTCTTTAGTTTGATTCTGAATAGCTTGATTTTCTCCTTTTCTGCTGACTCGCTATTTGAATTTGCATGCAGTCATGTTACTGCATAAAATACATACTTTATATAAAACTGCATAAATTAAATAAAACTATAAAATATACATTATTTTAAAAGTAAAGGAACTGATTATAACATAACAAATAAATAAATACAGATATTACACTTATAGTACTCACATGAATAAAACATTACGAATAAGTCATTGGTATATAGCAATGTCATTAAAACCAGAGCGTGACTCAATCACGTCAGTCATATGCCAGTTTAAAGATATGTGTTTTTAAGTGTCTCTTGAAAGAGCTGAGAGTGTTCAGTTGTTTAATGTTCCCAGGCAAGTCGTTTCACAGTATAGCCGTGTGTCGGCTGAAACAACGGTCATCATAAGTTGCAGTCCATAGCACAGGTATGACGAGAAGTGACTTCTCCATTGATCTTAAACTATACGTTAGTTGATGTTTCTGCACAATGTCACTCATGTATGCCGGTGTTAATCTTAAAGCGGAACTGGTATTTCACTGGAAGCCAATGTAGCTCAAGTAACACAGGCGTTATGTGTTCGCTCTTGCATGACCTGGTGATTAGGCGAGCAGAGCAGTTCTGTGTAGGCTGCAATCATTCAATTAGCACCTGAGGCAAACCTTGCAGTAGCGCATTTCCATAGTCCAGGCGAGATGTTACCAGTGCCTGGACAAGAATCTTACAGGCGTCATTTGTGATGTATTGCCTGACTTTTCCAATATTTCGGATGTGGTAGAAATAGGACTTGGAGATTGCATTCACCTGTTTCTCCATTGTCAAGCCGCTGTCCATAATAACTCCAAGATTTCTCACAGATTGCACAGCATGTAATAGTCTGCTTCCGATCGTGAGGGACAAGTAATTCACCCGACGAATTCAGTGTTTGGACGAAAACACAATGAGTTCACTTTTTTCTTGGTTCAGTTTTAGCATGTTTCTATTCATCCAGGGCTAAGCATGATGCCATGGTCGATAACATCAAAAGCACTGGACAGATCAAGCATGACCATGACAACTACACGTTTTTGATCAAGAACTTCTGCGATGTCGTTCTGGACTTTCACAAGAGCTGTCTCAGTTGAGTAATTATTTCGGTACACCGATTGGTGAAAATCGTTTAGATTGTTGATGTCCAGGTGATCTTTCAAATGGTGTTCAACCATTTTCTCGAGAAATTTTGACACATATGGTAGGTTTGACACAGGCCGATAATTATTCAGAACTTCCTTATCGAGGCCCGGCAATGGTCTCACAACTGCACGTTTGAAACATGCGAGTACCACTGATGTTGCCAACGATTTGTTGATAATGACTGTAATCAACGGCACGAAATGATCCAGACACTGCCACAAAAGCTGCGAATTTGTGATTATTCCCTTCACCTCATCATGGGTGGCTGGCAAAAACCTTTGATGACGTCATCGTCCAATGCTGTTTCGTAGATGTCATTTGGGTTGCTGATGTTGATGTTTCGTCGGATGGTAGCCACTTTGTCAATGTAATTTGAAAATAGTCGTTAACTGTTCGGCTAATTCATGGATTGGTAAGATTACCTGTCCAGTGTTACCCATCAAATTATTCGTTAATTTGAACAGTTGTTTCTGATCTTTGCCGCAGTCTCTCATTTTTGCAGAAAAGAATGTTTTCTTGGCACTGTTTATCAGTTTGTTGATGGCATTGCATTGCTCCCTGAACAGCTGTCGATGAACGGTAAGTTTGGTTCGTCGCCATACATTCTCTGCTTGCCTGGGCGCGTGTTTGGCATGTCTCAGTTCATCTGAAAACCATTGCGCTTTTGGTCTCAGTGTTATCGACTTTCTTTGGATGGGAGAGTGTTGGCCGACAACCGCTTCAATTCCCATAGTATAGGTGTGTACAAGTTCATTTAGCGGCCTATCGGTGTCATTTAAAATTGGCGTTAAGTCCTTGATAAATTCGGGAATACAAATGTCCCGAAGCTACCTGAAAGTGACCGGCTGGCAAAGGCTGTCTGGCTTTGTTAAGTTAATTCTAAAACACACAGTCAGATGGTTGCCGGAAGGGTTACCCTTTGTGTCTCCAAGACATGGCTCAGAAACTGTTGGCATCCCAGTCAACAAGGAACTAATGTCCCGTGTGATGACAACGTCCAAAGTATGGCCCTTCTTGTGTGTGGGTCCCACCACGTGTTGTACCAATCCATGAGCTTCTAATGTGCCATTGAAGCGCATCGCATCTGCATCGTTAACGTTGTCGAGGTGGAAGTTGAGGTCATCTGTTATGATTACATTGTTAGTTATAACAGCAAGGCGGTCCAAGTACAAACTCCACTCATCGAAAAACACACTGTTCTTAAAGCCGATTCGCTTAGAGGGAGGTGGACGGTACACGATGCACAATCTCACATTCACTTAATTGGAAATGACTGTACAGTCCATATGTATGAAATGTGTGAACATGCCATTCCGTGTAAAATCCAAGGTCTTACTGGTCAATCCGCATTTATCGAGTATGGCCATACCTCCACCGCGCTTCTCACCTGGTTGACAGATGTGTTGTATTGTGTAACCAGATGGCATGAATTCGTTTATAACCCGATTATCAGTGTCGGTTCCTAGCCATGTCTCAGATAGGGCTAGCACATCGATGTCCCGGGAAATAAAAAAATCTGCCACCGACAGAACTTTGTTCTTGACTGATCTAGCGTAAAGAAAACATATTGTCAGTGGAATGTCACGTTCACTGTGTTTAATGACACGCAGATTAATCAGCTGGGATACATTTACACTGGCAGCTTTTACAGCCTGTGGAACAACATCGAAGCGGTGTGTAATGCGTGTTTGAATCACACATTGTTTGCGAAGGCCCCCTCGTTTGCAACGTGAAGTTGGGCGCATTACAGATAGTCCCAAGCGTCTGATCAATGCATGTAATGTATCCGGTAATCGCGGAGTGATACCCGTAGAGGCTGGGCACAAATTCTGAATGATATTCAGTAGACACATCAGGAAACGAAGAGCCTTGGTAATTGCAATCAACCAAATTAGGTAACTTGCTTGTTAGGCCTATGAAGACTTCTGGTCTGCAAAATGTATAGGCATCACGGATGGCTGACATCTGTCCAAAGGCTATATATAAAACTACTTAAATTATAGATAACATACACTTTGTAGATATATAAAAAAACTACGTCGTGGCAATCACTGAAGCTTCATGCGTGTGTAGTGATGGTATGAATCAGCAGCTCATCGTATAATCCTTTGAAAACATGATTAGACACAGTGAGTTAAATTTTGGCTTGCTGCCTGTTAGACACTACCATGTGATGTCGTTTATTACAAAGGCAGTGGTTGGACCAACAACCCATGAAGAAAGGTATGTTACATAGGCAGTGGTTGGGTGAACAGTTCAAGAAGGGGGACCTGGCTCAAGGTAAATTATAACATAATATACCATTGACGTAAGCCTTCGCATAACAACTTGGGGTTAATTTCTTGCGGTTAATTGACTGCCAGCACCTTTGTCAAAACTTCTTGTGTGAGACTCTGGCATTAGTTGTATTCCTTGACTAGTGTCATGACTATCACTGTACACATGCAGGTCTTGTTCAGCTTTCTCATGGGAAGAGTTACCGCATGCCTACATTGTCTTTGGGGAGAGTGTCTTCTTGGACTGTATGGGGTAGAGCTTTATCTTCTTTGGTACTGTGACTTTCACATTGATTTTATAACAACAAGCCAATTGATTTTTCAACAACAAGAACCCTGTAGGTTTTCTTGTCAACTGATGCAAGGATTGTGAAGTGTGCAGCAGTGGGAATGTTTTGTCTCAATTATCCCAATCCAAGCTTGACAAATCTAACATGTCTGTTCAGTTGATACAATTATAGTAAGTGCCAGTTCTCGTTAGTTTTGTTCACTTTGTTGCAGTAGTGTGATATGTGTGCATTGAAGTGTGACACCACCACCTATGTTAGTGTTGTTCACTTCATTGCAGTAGTGTGATATGTGTCCGTTGAAGTGTGACACCATCACCTATGTTAGTGTTGTTCACTTCATTGCAGTAGTGTGATATGTGTCCGTTGAAGTGTGACACCACCACCTATGTTAGCATTGTTCACTTCTTTGCAGTAGTGTGATATGTGTCCGTTGAAGTGTGACACCACCCCCTATGTTAGCATTGTTCACTTCTTTGCAGTAGTGTGATATCTGTCCGTTGAAGTGTGACACCATCACCTATGTTAGCATTGTTCACTTCTTTGCAGTAGTGTGATATGTGTCCGTTGAAGTGTGACACCATCACCTATGTTAGTGTTGTTCACTTCATTGCAGTAGTGTGATATGTGTCTGTTGAAGTGTGACACCACCCCCTATGTTAGCATTGTTCACTTCTTTGCAGTAGTGTGATATGTGTTCGTTGAAGTGTGACACCATCACCTATGTTAGCATTGTTCACTTCTTTGCAGTAGTGTGATATGTGTCCGTTGAAGTGTGACACCATCACCTATGTTAGTGTTGTTCACTTCATTGCAGTAGTGTGATATGTGTCTGTTGAAGTGTGACATCACCCCCTTTGTTAGCATTGTTCACTTCTTTGCAATAGTGTGATATGTGTCCGTTGAAGTGTGACACCATCACCTATGTTAGCATTGTTCACTTCTTTGCAGTAGTGTGATATGTGTCCGTTGAAGTGTGACACCATCACCTATGTTAGTGTTGTTCACTTCATTGCAGTAGTGTGATATGTGTCTGTTGAAGTGTGACACCACCCCCTTTGTTAGCATTGTTCACTTCTTTGCAGTAGTGTGATATGTGTCCGTTGAAGTGTGACACCATCACCTATGTTAGCATTGTTCACTTCATTGCAGTAGTGTGATATGTGTCCGTTGAAGTGTGACACCATCACCTATGTTAGCATTGTTCACTTCGTTGCAGTAGTGTGATATGTGTGCGTTGAAGTGTGACACCACCACCTATGTTAGCATTGTTCACTTCTTTGCAGTAGTGTGATATGTGTCCGTTGAAGTGTGACACCATCACCTATGTTAGCATTGTTCACTTCGTTGCAGTAGTGTGATATGTGTGCGTTGAAGTGTGACACCACCACCTATGTTAGCATTGTTCACTTCTTTGCAGTAGTGTGATATGTGTCCGTTGAAGTGTGACACCACCACCTATGTTAGCATTGTTCACTTCGTTGCAGTAGTGTGATATGTGTCCGTTGAAGTATGACACCATCACCTATGTTAGTGTTGTTCACTTTGTTGCAGTAGTGTGATATGTGTGCGTTAAAGTGTGACACCACCAGCTAATGTGTACTGAGTTGTCATCCTAGCATTGACATGGCTAACAAGTACAGTGTAATGCTCTTAAGAAACACAATTATAGTGTCTTTGTCACGTAGAGAGAAGATTACAAGCTTTTGAGATGAAATGTTGTTCGAAGAATACTAAAAATATCCTACAAACAACACAAGACCAATGTTGTACAAACCATCAATGACATGGTAAGACCCCAAAACCCAGTTCTGGATATCATTAACAGAAGGAAGTTACAATGGTACAGATGCACCACTCGCCACAACAGCATCACCAAAGAAATCTCATCTCAATCCTCAACATCCTTCCCAACTTTAGTGAGGAAACCGTTTTAAAGAAAATAAAAAAAAATTTGGAACAGCAACAGTCTTTGATCACTGTATGTATAGTCTAACCATGAGCAATATAAGAAAAAATACTGCAGCGGTGGTCTGGATACTACTTTAATACAATTACAAGTCCAAATGTTCAGGTTGCTTCCTGAAGCACGAAGAACGTCGAAGCTCTGCTACAGGTGCTGAAGCAAGCAAAATGTGTGGATTTTGTTCGGACTTCTTCACTGGTGAACTAAGCTGTACTCAGCCCCTTCATGCGGAAATGTCATCTCATGCGGCGCACGCAGCCCAGGTGACACTACTTGAGAACGTGACAGTCTTTCCTGAAGCTGATCAATGTGACAGCAAACAACAGCACCATCTTCGAGATGAACAGTGTAAGATACCGGTCCTGTTTGTTGGTCGATCATACCAGGCACCCATCTTTCAGTGTTAGCTGGTAGCATAGACCGTAAACTGGGTCACCCAGTTGGAATGTTCAAACTTTGGCATGCTTCGCCTTCTGCTTGGTCTGTTGTGCTGTCACTTTACCACCTATGTCTGGTTTGATGAGATGAAGCCGAAACTTCAGCTGTTAATGCATTAACAGTACAGTAGGAACTATGCCCATAGTGGAATGTGGCGTGATGCAGTGGTCGAAGAGGAAGCGTGCTAGTTTGGTTTCCAAGTCACCATCATACATCGCTTTACACCTTCCTTGACGATCCCAACGGCTTGTTCAGCAAGGCTGTTGGATGCAAGCTGATGTGGAGCACTCGTAATGTGCTTGATGCCATTGTGTCGGCAGAAATCTTGAAACTCTTCACTGATGAACCCAGTGGCATTGTCGCTGACAATAGCATCGGGGATGCCAAGAGTGCTGAACAACTATCGCAGTTTACCCATGGTTATAGCTGATGTGGAGCGTGATATAATGTGGGCATAAATCCAATTCGAATGTGCATCAGTCACCACCAGAATCATCCTGCCCATGAACGGACCGGTCGATATGCAGTCGAGACCAAGGTCGATCCTGAAATGACCAAAGTTGCAGTGGAGCTTCCGTAGGTCTGGGGTGACTGTGCATGCATGTGTCGCAGGTCTTAACCGTTCTTTCTATGTCATGATCGATACCAGGCCACCACATCAGACTGCAGCCTACAGCCTTCATGCGTACGACCCCAGAGTGTGCACTGTGCAGTTCTTCCAACAGTGCTTGATGGTAGACACTTGGAATTATCACTGTGGTGCCCCACATGAGACAACCATCGTGGATGCTGAGCTCATCCTTCATCAATCCAGTTGGAGTTTACTCAGCCAGTTTCTGCCAAGTAAGCTAGGATCATTGCCAGGGAGGACCATGAGCGGAAGCTGAAGTGCTGTCCATTTTTACCTTTAGCTATGACGTCAGTGGTCCTGGTTATCGTGACATGCTCCCCTGTATACGTGCGCAGCTCGTCCCGTGTGCATTTCATGCTTGGGCGTTAATATTTTCTCCAATGTTTGCAAAACATTTGTTTGCTAATTATTGACAATGTGGCACCTGTATCCACTTGCATTGGATCTTCTTCCCATCTACCTGTATGTGGGTAATGTGGCACCTGTATCCACTTGCATTGGATCTTCTTCCCATCTACCTGTATGTGGGTAATGTGGCACCTGTATCCACTTGCATTGGATCTTCTTCCCATCTACCTGTATGTGGGTAATGTGGCACCTGTATCCACTTGCATTGGATCTTCTTCCCATCTACCTGTATGTGGGTAATGTGGCACCTGTATCCACTTGCATTGGATCTTCTTCCCATCTACCTGTATGTGGGTAATGTGGCACCTGTATCCACTTGCATTGGATCTTCTTCCCATCTACCTGTATGTGGGTAATGTGGCACCTGTATCCACTTGCATTGGATCTTCTTCCCATCTACCTGTATGTGGGTAATGTGGCACCTGTATCCACTTGCATTGGATCTTCTTCCCATCTACCTGTATGTGGGTAATGTGGCACCTGTATCCACTTGCATTGGATCTTCTTCCCATCTACCTGTATGTGGGTAATGTGGCACCTGTATCCACTTGCATTGGATCTTCTTCCCATCTACCTGTATGTGGGTAATGATTGGATCTGGACGTGATCTTGTCAGGCTGTACATGTTGTAAGTCACTCTACTTTTCCCCTTTTCTGTTTTCAGTTTCGAAAAACAGTTTCAATGTGTCCAATTTTCTTACAAAATCAACATTCGACATCCTTTTGGTAACAGTCATTGGGTGAGTGTGACATTTTTTCACATCAGAAACATGGACATTTCTTGTGACTTTGAGTGGTTAGTGCCAGTTCACTTTCCTGGTGGCTTGTTTGCATACGGTCACTTTGTGGATGTCCTGACCACTTGGTGTACTGTAGTAGGCAGCAGCTTGTAGTTGTGCTGTGTTGGCAGTGGCAGACTCCATAGCGAGAGTCTGATAGCAAAGTAGCCCTGCGTTTATTCGTGGCGTCATTGTCAATGTCATTCATTTCAAAATAGAACCCAAACCTGTCTTGGTAGGAGGACCAGTCTTTCCCAGTAAACCCAGGCAAAGTTCCGTGAAGCAACATGTTTTTTTACATATTGCAAATACATGCTCTTTTGCGGTTTTCCGTGAAGCTTGCTCAACGTGTTGCGTTTTTCCTGCGCAGCTTCAGAATGCTGTGGCGCCATATTATGTTCAGTAATGACCGTTGACTTCTGCAGTTCATGTTTGCTGACATAAAATCCCGTCTAGTCGTCAAAATGTAATGTATGGAACATCTTTTATTCATCATTCATGACCACATGTTAAAGTTACACTGCACCGGAACTAGAAAGCATTGCACTTCGACCTCCGACAATCAGAGAGCATCTCAATATATTCGACAGGGAAGACCAATGAATATGTGGCTCGACAATATAAAAAAATGGACAGATAAAGTCAGATACGCCACTAAGAGATCTCGAGGCAACCCGGGACAGAGACCGGTGATGACATGTAGTTGATGAGTCATTCAGACATACACCCCAATGATCATCTCGGTCAAGGGGTGAGCGAGCGAGAGAGCGAGCGAGCATGCGTGTGTGCGTGAGAGAGAGTGGGTGAGTGGGTGAGTGGGTGAATGGGTGAGTGGGTGAGTGAGAGAGGGTGAGAGGGTGAGTGGGTGAGTGGGTGAGTGGGTGAGTGGGTGAGTGGGTGAGTGGGTGAGTGAGTGAGTGAGTGAGTGAGTGAGTGAGTGAGTGAGTGAGTGAGTGAGTGAGTGAGTGAGTGAGTTATCACACACACACAAAATTAGTTGGCATTGATTTCGAGATCTGTGACTGAGAGTTGTTGCACACCCCAAATCTTCATTTGAGCTGTCTTCAAAAATGAAAACAGCTTCTTTTATGACTTTTTGTCTGCTTGAAGACATACTGCATGCTTCATTTTCCCATAGGAGTGAACTCTTCATGTATATTGCATTTATTCTATGGCCAGGTCTAAAATTGGAAGGTGCACATACATGAACAGCAATTCACCTGATGCAACTGGCTTGTACAGCTTGTGTCTATGACTGATGGGACAGGAGGCTGGGCTGCCTCACTGATCTTGTTCCATGCAAAATACACAGCATCATTGATCTTGGTGTCCCTTGAGCCAGTCTGCTGCTTCCTGCCACAGTGATGGCAACACAGCCTATTACATTGAGTTTATTTTGCCAATAAACTGGTCATTGGTATTTGTCTCATTTAGACTGTCAATCTGAATTTTACTGAAGGTTGTACATAAAATAAACCTACAAAATAAAATTATAGCAAAAATGTACAATCTTTCTTCAGCCACCAATAAGACAATGTGTCAGATGTAGACTCAAACCATATAAATGAAGTTAGCTAATGAAGGAAGTTACAAATGATCCACATGTAAATTCTTAGCCATTCAGTACCTTGAAATTACCACCATAAATAATGTAGATATTCCACTGTATGAAGCCAGAGAATCTTTGTGCCACACAAAATAACACAATATCTATGTTGAGATGTGAGAGTTTGTGTAATGTGTGGGAAACGGCAGATGTGATTGTTTGTAAATGTTAGTTGATTGTCGCATCTCAGTTGCTCATGACAATGACTAATGGTCCCTGAAACGTTGAAATAAATGAGGAAAATAGTTGTCTATAAAGAATAAATGTATAAATGTAGTTTTTGATGTGACAGTTATTGTAAACTGCTGTGTAAGTGTTATTGTTTGTGTTTGTAGCTCCACCTGTACTGGGGGAAGTCTCTCCCAGCTTCCTCATCCAGAAGGAGGGGGACACTGTGGACCTGTTCTGTGAGGCTTCAGCCACCCCTCAACCAACCTTGACCTGGTTTAAGGACAACAAGGAGCTGAGATCGTCAGACACCGTCGTCATCCATGGCAACCGCGTACAGCTGCGGGGCGTGGTGCGAACAGACGGTGGCGTTTACAGCTGTATTTTTAAAAACACTGTGGGGCGTGTCTCCCATATCATCAAACTCATCATTGAAGGCAAGTGCATCGCAGTGGGACCACCTCCTTGTACATCTACAAGTCAGACAAATAAACATTCCTTTATTAATAATGTATATATGTGGAGTATGTCAAAGAGGGCTCAGTAGCTGTAGTATCCAGTGAAGGACACAAACAAAAGTATCCAGTAGTAGATTATTATATAGTGGAAGTATCACATACATATAGAGGGTACACATGCATAAGTATCTAGTTACACATGCAGAAATGGTACACTTGCATACGTATCTAGTAGATGGTACACTTGCAGAAGTATCCAGTAGAGAATACACTTTTAGAAGCATCTAGTAAAGAATACACTTGTAAAAGTATCTTGTAAAGGATAGACTACTACATTTATCCTGTACCAGACGATCTAACAGAAGTTTCTGTTAGAGACTAATGTAGCTAAAGTATTTTGCTAAATCACTACCTAGCAAAATATCCAGTAGAGAGTAGTTTAGCAGATGTGTCCAATATAGGGTGGTCTAATATATATGTTCACTAGAGAGTGATCTAACAGATGTGTCTGATAGAGGGTGGTCTAACATATGTGTCCAAGAATAAAGGGTGATCTAACAGATGTATTCAGTACAGGATAATCCATCAGGTGTATCCAACAGAGGATGATCTAATGTGTGTGTGTCCAATAGATGGTGATCTGACATATGTATTTAATAGAGGGTGGTCTAACAGACATGTCCAACAGAGGGCAGAAGGGAGATCTAGCAGAAGTATCTTATTGAGGCACTGGAGTGAGATCTAGCAGAAGTATCTGGTAGAGACACTGGAGGGAGATCTAACAGAAGTATCTTGTGGAGGCACTGGATGGAGATCTAACAGAAGTATCTTGTGGAGGCACTGGATGGAGATCTAACAGAAGTATCTTGTGGAGGCACTGGATGGAGATCTAACAGAAGTATCTTGTGGAGGCACTGGAGGGAGATCTAACAGAAGTATCATGTGGAGACACTGGATGGAGATCTAACAGAAGTATCTTGTGGATACACTGGATGGAGATCTAACAGAAGTATCATGTGGAGACACTGGATGGAGATCTAACAGAAGTATCATGTGGAGACACTGGATGGAGATCTAACAGAAGTATCTTGTGGAGACACTGGATGGAGATCTAACAGAAGTATCATGTGGAGACACTGGATGAAGATCTAACAGAAGTATCTTGTGGAGGCACTGGAGGGAGATCTAGCAGAAGTATCTTGTGGAGGCACTGGATGGAGATCTAACAGAAGTATCTTGTGGAGGCACTGGAGGGAGATCTAGCAGAAGTATCTTGTGGAGACACTGGATGGAGATCTAACAGAAGTATCTTGTGGAGACACTGGATGGAGATCTAACAGAAGTATCTTGTGGAGACACTGGATGGAGATCTAACAGAAGTATCATGTGGAGACACTGGATGAAGATCTAACAGAAGTATCTTGTGGAGGCACTGGAGGGAGATCTAGCAGAAGTATCTTGTGGAGGCACTGGATGGAGATCTAACAGAAGTATCTTGTGGAGGCACTGGAGGGAGATCTAGCAGAAGTATCTTGTGGAGACACTGGATGGAGATCTTACAGAAGTATCTTGTGGAGACACTGGATGGAGATCTAACAGAAGTATATTGTGGAGGCACTGGAGGGAGATCTAACAGAAGTATCTTGTGGAGACACTGGATGGAGATCTAACAGAAGTATCTTGTGGAGGCACTGGAGGGAGATCTAGCAGAAGTATATGGTAGAGACAATGGAGGGAGATCTAGCAAAAATATAATGTAGAGGCATTTTTGGGAGATCTAGCACAATTATCTGATGGAGGCACTGGAGGGAGATCTAGCAGTGGTATCTGGTAGAGGCACTGGAGGGAGATCTAACAGAGTTATATGGTGGAGACATTGAAGGGAGATCTAACAGAGGTATATGGTTGAGGCATTGAAGGGAGGTCTAGCAGAGGTATATGGTGGAGACATTGGAGGGAGGTCTAGCAGAGTTATATGGTGGAGACATTGAAGGGAGATCTAGCAGAGTTATATGGTGGAGGCATTGAAGGGAGATCTAGCAGAGGCATATGGTGGAGGCATTGTAGGGAGGTCTAGCAGAGGTATATGGTGGAGACATTGGAGGGAGGTCTAGCAGAGTTATATGGTGGATACATTGAAGGGAGATCTAGCAGAGTTATATGGTGGAGGCATTGAAGGGAGATCTAACAGAGGTATATGGTGGAGGCATTGGGGGGAGGTCTGGCAGAGTTATATGGTGGAGACATTGAAGGGAGATCTAGCAGAGTTATGTGGTGGAGGCATTGAAGGGAGATCTAGCAGAGGTATATGGTGGAGGCATTGGGGGAGGTCTGGCAGAGGTATATGGTGGAGGCATTGGGGGGAGGTCTGGCAAAGGTATATGGTGGAGGCATTGGGGGGAGGTCTGGCAGAGGTATATGGTGGAGGCATTGGAGGGAGGTCTGGCAGAGGTATATGGTGGATGTGTTGGAGGGAGATCTAATTGAAGTATCTGGTAGAGGCACTGGGGTGAGATCTAGCATAAATATCTGGAGGGAGATCTAGCATAAGTATCTGGAGGGAGATCTAGCAGAAGTATCTGGTACCTCGCAAAATGGCAACTGTGATTTTAATAACTTTCCCAGGCTTCAGATGCACAACAATGTTATACATGAATGAAGTCAAAGTGGATGTTCTATCTAAGCACACACAAATTGTCAAGATTCTAACCCTACTCATTACTAAGTTATTGGAAATCAAACATTGCTTAAATTATAACACCGATAATTTATGTGCAAAAACTGTTATAAGTAAGGTCACATAAATTATTTTATCTCAAAACTATTAGATGTAGGAAGCTAAAATTGAAGATTTGTTTGGGGAATATCTGATAAAAAAATTTAAGAGATCTGAAGATATAGTGCATGGGGGTTTCTGAGAATTCAGTGATTTCATGTGGAATGACCCTAGTGTGAGACTGTCCTATGCTTACAGTGTGGTTCTTCAGCGACAACCGGATTGTATTGGCCATTTTTGTAACTTTGGTGTTTGTTTCAGTGATCATGATGTTAGATGAAAAGAAGAATAACTTTATTTAACCAAAATTACAAAACAACCAATCACCAATTACGAACTTTCTAAAAACAATAACATTAGATAAAGCATTTTAAAATGTCTAATGTGTAAGAGAAATGGGAAATAATATACTAGATTTAATTTACTATTCATACCCCAAAAAGTAGTACCAGTTTACTTGTGTAGGTGGCACCACGTGTATATACAATAGTGCCACTATTAACAGATGGCAGCACATGATGGCTGCATGCCTACTGTAGGGCCACGATTGTGTTTGTTTTTATATCACTTGAAAGCTTAGGACATGCATGACAGTCAGGTAGACATCTTGTATGCAAACATGCATAGATAGGTAGCTACATATATGTTCAAAAGGGTGTATATGTATGAAATGCTATGTGTATAATTATGCATGCTTACATATGATATGGTATTTCTCAGTGCTAGAATGCAAACACACTCCAGATTTGATTGATGTATGAAATGTAAAAATATAGACTACCTTTTTTTGCTTGTTTAGTTGTAGTCACACCATACTACCTTTTGATAGATTGGTGTGATTACAACTAAAAAAGCACAAGCAGCTTGTTGATGGAGTGGTGTGGCTACAAGCTTTATGTTGATGGAGTGGTGTGAGTACAAGCACACCATTGTGTGAATGGTGTGACTACAAACAGCCTGTTGATGGAATGGTGTGACTACAAGTAGCCTGTTGATGGAGTGATATGTCTACAAGTTGCATGTTGATGTAGTGGTGTTACTAGAAGCAGCCTTTTGATGGAGTGATGTGACTACAAGCGGCCTGTTGATGGAGTGGTGTTACTACGGGCAACCCATTGTGTTGAGTGGTGTGACTTCAAGCAGCATGTTGATAGAGTGGTGTGACTACAAGCAACCCTTTGTGTTGAGTGGTGTGACTACAAACAGCATGTTGATGGAATGGTGTGATTACAAGCAGCCTGTTGATGGAGTGGTGTGACTACAAGTTGCATGTTGATGTAGTGGTGTTACTAGAAGTAGCCTTTTGATGGAGTGATGTGACTACAAGCAGCCTGTTAATGGAGTGGTGTTACTACAGGCAACCCATTGTGTTGAGTTGTGTGACTACAAACAGCCTGTTGATGGAATGGTGTGACTACAAGTAGCCTGTTGATGGATTGATGTGTCTACAAGTTGCATGTTGATGTAGTGGTGTTACTAGAAGCAGCCTTTTGATGGAATTATGTGACTACAAGCAGCCTGTTGATGGAGTGGTGTTACTATGGGCAACCCATTGTGTTGAGTGGTGTGACTTCAAGCAGCATGTTGATAGAGTGGTGTGACTACAAGCAACTCAGTGTGTCAAGTGGTGTTACTACAAGCAACCTGTTGATGGAGTGGTGTGACTACAAGCAACCCATTGTGTCGAGTGGTGTTACTACAAGCAGCATGTTGATTGAGTGGTGTGACTACAAGCAACCCATTGTGTTGAGTGGTGTTACTACAAGCAACTTGTTGATGGAATGGTGTGACTACAAGCTGTATGTTGATGGGGTGGAAGTTGTTACAATCAGCTGCTAATTACTTTGTTAGGATTATCTTGTATTAGTCTTCAAAACATATTTTTTAACTTAGTAATCCAATTACAAACTACTTGCATCTTACTCATTTCTTGACAACCATGAAATTATGTGTAATGTATAATAATCAGCATTACTTAGCAATAGTAGTAATATGATAATATTTGGTCGAAAATAAGACACATCATATTATTCTAGTGTGGTGTACTCTCTCGCAAAAGTGTAGAAGTGTAGAAGCACTGCTTATAGCATTGTGTTATGTAGCTACCTCCTTACACACAGAAGTGTAGACGTATTACTCATAGCATTGTGTTACATAGCAACCTCCTTACACACAGAAGTGTAGAAGCATTACTCATAGCATTGTGTTATGTAGCTACCTCCCTACCTACAGAAGTGTAGAAGCATTACTCAGCATTGTGTTACATAGCTACCTCCTTACACACAGAGGTGTAGAAGCATTACTCATAGCATTGTGTTATGTAGCTACCTCCCTACCTACAGAAGTGTAGAAGTATTACTCATAGCATTGTGTTATATAGCTACCTCCCTACACACAAAAGTGTAGAAGCATTACTCAGCATTGTGTTACATAGCTACCTCCATACACACAGAAGTGTAGAAGCATTTCTCATAGCATTGTGTTACATAGCTACCTCCTTACACACAGAAGTGTAGAAGCATTACTCATAGCATTTTGTTATGTAGCTACCTAAACAAAATCTCTCAAATCAAGTGGTATCTTACCTGCATAATACAGCTAACTGGAATATAGATGTTGAAGCAATACAAGCGCTGGTTTTAAAACATGGACTTTCTGAAGAGACCATTACATATATCTTATTTAAACTGATTTACTTTGTTTGATATATTATTTGCCAAATAAGAAATACTTGGCTTCTGCCTCATCTAGCCATTATGTAGAATAAACTTATATAAACTTAGTTTTTGTTTATGTGTTAGAATTGAAATAAAGCAGTCATGCAGGATGAATATGGATTCAAAGAAATTACATAAGATGCAAGGCCTCTTTGTAAAATACTATATACATAGTTATATTCTTAAAGAAACTAGAAAATGCAAAATGGTGAAAATTTCCAAATTGTTTCTTCATCTGTCACATACATTAATTTTTTAATAGTATTGATGTGGGGTTATTTACTGTACATTTCTTGCAGGTTTGGCTAATGATTACTGCTGTATTTTAAACAATGTGCATGATGTTATATTATTGTGCTGTTTTAAGTTGTTGGTTCTCTTGTTTTAACGTTTAACAGGATGATTTCTTGGTGTGACATAATGGTGTTTTCAGAGCAGATAACATTTGGCATATTCTACCTTGGTGGACATGCTGCACTGTGGATAGTCCTCTACATGGTTCTCTAACTATAACAAAGCCCATATGTCTGCTACAGTTTTAACTGTATAGCACCAGTGAGCTGTTAGAAATAAGTTATTTTTATTTGCTGTCTGCAGGCAAAGACTGGATTGAAACAGGTAAGTAGTAGGCCTTGGTCCATGGAAGAACACTCACCTAACAACCTACCTAGATAGCCTTGGTTTGTTGAAAACTATAGACAATTATGCAACAACCGACTCCCAAACCTTTCACGAGTAGACAGAGATGTTGTCATTGTTAGATAATAGATGTATTCAATATTTTCAATATTAGAGTGATTATGTATGTCGTACCGCAGAGTCGATGTAATGTATTTGGCCTCTACATTATTTGGCACCAGAATAAAACCCTGTATGACCTTGACCTTCATGCAATCTTTTGTTCAACTAAATGCCCCCACACGAATTTAGCGTTTAGCTGAATGTTGTGAATATAGCATTATTAATACACAAAGTAAGTTATACATTTAACATTGTCTGCTGTTGTTGTTGCTTTTATTTGTCTCAGTTGCTTGCTTATGTTGTTAAAGAACTTCTATAAAAAATTATAGCAATTCAGATGTTACTTAATCATAATATTGTCAATGGTATTTGCTTGTTATGTTGTTTTCTTTGCTTTTGCCATGGTGTTTGAAGCACCCAGCTTTCTTACAAAATATTACCGTTAGATAAATAATACAGAAGGACATCCCATCTCAACCAATCCTTGTTGCCCTTAGGTGTAATTGTATTATGAGGGAAATGAACGCTTGGTCGCAGGTGGTTGGCTGCCATCATTACATTTAGCAAGGTTTAAGTAACAATTATATTTGCATCTGTCTTCACAGCAGACTTAGGACAGAGTGTGTTGTTATAGCTGTGAGTTGGCTGGCTCTGTTGTGTAGACATCAGTCATCCATGTCACTAGTGAATCTCTGCACTGACATCATGCTTCAATGCCAATGCACAACTGTTTTGCATTGTTAAAAGGCAATGCAAGAATTCAAATGGTTACACCATTTGCAATTAGTGCAGTGTCCTATAACAATGGAAAAGTTGCCTTTCTTGACTGTTCACATGCCTGTTTTGTATTCAGCCATTTCTTGTATTACAGGCCACTGCAGTGATGCTGTGGCACAGGATGACTTTAAAGCTTCACATTAAGGAATGCAGAGTACCAGTTAGAATCCTGATAAAACATCTTGTTTTATCAACCAGGGCTTGCTTTAATGCACCCCATTGTAGCACCTGATAAAACAACTTGTTTTATCAACCTGGACTTGCTTTGAAACTCACTGCTATGGTCACAAGTAATACATGTTTGATGAACTTGGCTTTTGAAGCATATTGTATCGCATTGCTCCTGCACAGTTACACCAACCTAGGCCTGAAGGTTGTGAATGACATTCTGCATTCTCTGGTGTATGGCTTTCACTTTCTTTATTTGGACTGAACTAGTGGACATCATTTTTGACCTGCTGATAACATGTCAGCTCAGTTATATATTGGGTCTTGTTTAGGTTTTCATTTAAGTATTTGTACTAAATTAAATCTGTATGTGAAAGATAAATAACCCAATAGCGTAGCTACAACACATTGTAGGTAGACCAGCAAGAGGTGAGAAGGTTGTGGGCAAAATACAATAGTTGACTACTGACATTATATAGAATCATCAAATTGTCATTAGCCCATGGGTTTGGGCAATATAGATATAGCACAATGTCATCCATGAAATGTCATCCTCTTGCCATTTGGCTTTGGCTCAACTCTCCTGATATTGCTGTCTACTCTGGGTTATGATTAGGTCCAGTTCTTGGCCCCATTGTAGAAGAAGTGTTGGCCATGGAATTCTACCAGGGTCTGTCCGTTACCTGTTTTAACAAATTGTTAACCATATTTCTCAAGCCATGTTGCTATAGTCAGCTGTCATTTATACATATAGCACAGGAAGTGTCATAGACGATATTATCTAGGAGCCTGGTCAGCACATTCTATGCTCAGACAGGCTTAACCTATTAACGTGCACAGAATAAATAATCAAAACTCCCCCCAACGTGCTTAATCTGAAGGAATACTCAGCTATAATAGGGCCAGATCTGAGGTAGAGCACCCAGCCTATTGCGGTGTGGGCAGTTTTTCATGTGGCTAAGCAGTTCCATTAAACATGAATCCCAAGTGTATTTGATTAATAACGGGGGCGTGCAACCCTTTCTTAGTTTGTGTAGAAAAAAAACCCATCTCCTATGTAGGTTGAAAATGGGCAATTCATCCAATTTATTTGGAGGTCATATTTCAACGTAATTGCCACTGTGCACACCCTGTTAAATGTGTGAGCAAAAAACCATTGTCGCTGTTATATAATGTTCCAGCATAACAATTTACAAGGGAAAAAGATACTTAATTAAGACAGCACAAGCACAGTACCAGCTAGACTATTTAATATTCACTACACACAAAAACGGGGTGTGAGTAACCCCCCCATACCTTGCCCCTGATCAAACAAACAGTTCTGCTGTTATACAATGTTCAGCCTGTGTAAGGGGAAAATATACATTTGAAAAGACTGCATGAGCGTAAAGCCACTAGTCTGCTATATTGCAATTGAAATGCAATGCAAAATAGTGGTTGATAACACTGTCAAATAACTGACAGTAAAACAAATACACCGGGGAGGGAGGGTGGGAATCAAAAGTCGTATAGAGTGTTGCTCACCTGGCGCAAGTGCAGAAAAGTAATTTGCAAACCTGCACCTCTACTATATTCCCGCAATTTTTTTCCCTGGGAGCACCAAGCCTATTGCAGTGTTGGCTGTTTGTGCAGCATGGATGGCTGAGGTAGAGCACCCAGCCTATTGCAGTGTTGGCTGTTTGTGCAGCACGGATGGCTGAAGTAGACCACCCAGCCTATTGCAGTGTTGGCTGTTTGTGCAGCACAGATGGCTGAAGTAGAGCACCCAGCCTATTGCAGTGTTGGCTGTTTGTGCAGCACGGATGGCTGAAGTAGAGCACCCAGCCTATTGCAGTGTTGGCTGTTTGTGCATCACACGGATGGCTGAGGTAGAGCATCCAGCCTATTGCAGTGTTGGCTGTTTGTGCATCACACGGATGGCTGAAGTAGAGCATCTAGCCTATTGCAGTGTTGGCTGTTTGTGCATCACACGGATGGCTGAGGTAGAGCATCCAGCCTATTGCAGTGTTGGCTGTTTGTGCATCACACGGATGGCTGAAGTAGAGCATCCAGCCTATTGCAGTGTTGGCTGTTTGTGCAGCACGGATGGCTGAGGTAGAGCACCCACCCTATTGCAGTGTTGGCTGTTTGTGCAGCACGGATGGCTGAGGTAGAGCATCCAGCCTATTGCAGTGTTGGCTGTTTGTGCATCACATGGATGGCTGAAGTAGAGCATCCAGCCTAGTGCAGTATTGGCTGTTTGTGCAGCACGGATGGCTGAGGTAGAGCACCCAGCCTATTGCAGTGTTGGCTGTTTGTGCATCACACGGATGGCTGAAGTAGAGCATCCAGCCTATTGCAGTATTGGCTGTTTGTGCAGCACGGATGGCTGAGGTAGAGCACCCAGCCTATTGCAGTGTTGGCTGTTTATGCATCACACAGATGGCTGAAGTAGAGCATCCAGCCTATTGCAGTGTTGGCTGTTTGTGCAGCACGGATGGCTGAGGTAGAGCATCCAGCTTATTGCAGTGTTGGCTGTTTGTTCAGCACGGATGGCTGAGGTAGAGCATCCAGCCTATTGCAGTGTTGGCTGTTTGTTCAGCACTTGGATGGCTGAAGTAGAGCATCCAGCCTATTGCAGTGTTGGCTGTTTGTGCAGCACGGATGGCTGAGGTAGAGCATCCAGCCTATTGCAGTGTTGGCTGTTTGTGCATCACATGGATGGCTGAAATAGAGCATCCAGCCTAGTGCAGTGTTGGCTGTTTGTGCAGCACGGATGGCTGAGGTAGAGCACCCAGCCTATTGCAGTGTTGGCTGTTTGTGCATCACACGGATGGCTGAGGTAGAGCATCCAGCCTATTGCAGTGTTGGCTGTTTGTGCAGCACGGATGGCTGAGGTAGAGCATCCAGCCTATTGCAGTGTTGGCTGTTTGTGCATCACATGGATGGCTGAAGTAGAGCATCCAGCCTAGTGCAGTGTTGGCTGTTTGTGCAGCACGGATGGCTGAGGTAGAGCACCCAGCCTATTGCAGTGTTGGCTGTTTGTGCATCACACGGATGGCTGAGGTAGAGCATCCAGCCTATTGCAGTGTTGGCTGTTTGTGCATCACATGGATGGCTGAAGTAGAGCATCCTGCCTAGTGCAGTGTTGGCTGTTTGTGCAGCACGGATGGCTGAGGTAGAGCACCCAGCCTATTGCAGTGTTGGCTGTTTGTGCAGCACGGATGGCTGAGGTAGAGCACCCAGCCTATTGCAGTGTTGGCTGTTTGTGCAGCACGGATGGCTGAGGTAGAGCATCCAGCCTATTGCAGTGTTGGCTGTTTGTGCATCACATGGATGGCTGAAATAGAGCATCCAGCCTAGTGCAGTGTTGGCTGTTTGTGCAGCACGGATGGCTGAGGTAGAGCACCCAGCCTATTGCAGTATTGCTTCTTTGTAAAAAGCCAGTTTTGAGGCACTATGTTCATGTGTGGTATTTAAGCTTCTGGTTTTGATGAATACACATTATATAATCCACTTTTAGCATGCCAGACTTGCACCAGCATACATAACACACTTGCTTTAATGCCTGGTCATACAACTGCCTATATTTTAAGAACAACACCAGCTTTGTGTATGTGTATCTGTATGATATTTAAGGTATTTTACAATGTGGGTCTGTTTGGTAATCTACATTGTGTTTATGTTGTTGAGAGTTAAATTTGAAAGTAATTTTGTAATAGAAAAACATGGTAAAACAAATTGGCCAAATTGGAGTTTCCAAAATGTGTTTTTACCTTCGTGAAAAAGTATTATTTGTTCAAATGTTCTAGGAATATCTACTAAGCAAGTGTTTTTCCTGTTGTACCATGTCTGTAAAAACAGTGTAGTGCTGTTGAAATCTGTGTGTGTCACAGTAATAGTTGCATGACTGTCAGCTGAGCTGCTGGAGGGGTTGGTCGGCATCACCTCCTGAAGACACCGGGTCTACACCCTTTCTTCTGCTATGTGCCCCACTAATCCATCCTCATGTTTCAGGGAATGCATACATTATGATGGCACCAAAAAACACAACAGTGCGGGAAGGTGCTCGTGTGAAGTTGACGTGCCAAGCAGACGGTTTTCCAAGTAACATTACATATCAGTGGCTGCGTAATGACATCGATGTCCAGAAGGTGTCAGGACTGATGGCCCGTGCGATGGTCTACGCAGATGGTAGCTTTGTGGTGACCACGGTCATCAAGGAGGACAGTGGCTGGTACAAGTGTCGGCCAACCAATGGCATTGGGTCCCCGCCAGAGGCCAGTGCCTATCTCAATGTCACATGTAAGTATTTGTATGTGCTGATGTGAAAACAACATACAATCCAACCTCCACATTTACTGGTATACACGATATCAATATACATGTGTATAATTATATTTGTTTTGATGTCCTTAATTTTTTTGGATGGATATGCTGCTGATAAGAATGTTTTTCAGCAGTCCTAATTTTCACATGATTATTCAATTTGTCCAATTACAATTTGGGCCATTTTTGAAGATACATTATGTGTGTGTGACAGTGTGTCTGATAATGGTGTTTGTTGTTAGGTCCCTCAATGAGAAACGTATGACAGGAGACTAACAGTGTGTCTGATAATGGTGTTTGTTGTTAGGTCCCTCAATGAGAAACGTATGACAGGAGACTAACAGTGTGTCTGATAATGGTGTTTGTTGTTAGGTCCCTCAATGAGAAACGTATGACAGGAGACTAACAGTGTGTCTGATAATGGTGTTTATTGTTAGGTCCCTCAATGAGAAACGTATGACAGGAGACTAACAGTGTGTCTGATAATGGTGTTTATTGTTAGGTCCCTCAATGAGAAACGTATGACAGGAGACTAACAGTGTGTCTGATAATGGTGTTTGTTGTTAGGTCCCTCAATGAGAAACATGTGACGGGAGACTAACAGTGTGTCTGATAATGGTGTTTGTTGTTAGGTCCCTCAATGAGAAATGTATGACAGGAGACTAACAGTGTGTCTGATAATGGTGTTTGTTGTTAGGTCCCTCAATGAGAAACATGTGACGGGAGACTAACAGTGTGTCTGATAATGGTGTTTGTTGTTAGGTCCCTCAATGAGAAACATATGACAGGAGACTAACAGTGTGTCTGATAATGGTGTTTGTTGTTAGGTCCCTCAATGAGAAACGTATGACAGGAGACTAACAGTGTGTCTGATAATGGTGTTTGTTGTTAGGTCCCTCAATGAGAAACATGTGACGGGAGACTAACAGTGTGTCTGATAATGGTGTTTGTTGTTAGGTCCCTCAATGACAAAGATATGACAGGAGACTAACAGTGTGTCTGATAATGGTGTTTGTTGTTAGGTCCCTCAATGACAAAGATATGACAGGAGACTAACAGTGTGTCTGATAATGGTGTTTGTTGTTAGGTCCCTCAATGAGAAACGTATGACAGGAGACTAACAGTGTGTCTGATAATGGTGTTTGTTGTTAGGTCCCTCAATGAGAAACATGTGACGGGAGACTAACAGTGTGTCTGATAATGGTGTTTGTTGTTAGGTCCCTCAATGAGAAATGTATGACAGGAGACTAACAGTGTGTCTAATAATGGTGTTTGTTGTTAGGTCCCTCAATGAGAAACGTATGACAGGAGACTAACAGTGTGTCTGATAATGGTGTTTGTTGTTAGGTCCCTCAATGAGAAACATGTGACGGGAGACTAACAGTGTGTCTGATAATGGTGTTTGTTGTTAGGTCCCTCAATGAGAAACGTATGACAGGAGACTAACAGTGTGTCTGATAATGGTGTTTGTTGTTAGGTCCCTCAATGAGAAACGTATGACAGGAGACTAACAGTGTGTCTGATAATGGTGTTTGTTGTTAGGTCCCTCAATGAGAAACGTATGACAGGAGACTAACAGTGTGTCTGATAATGGTGTTTGTTGTTAGGTCCCTCAATGAGAAACATTTGGGAAGTACACATGAATGCACACACACCCACACACAATTTCAGGTGGTAATAGAAGTGCCAGAGAGACATTTGATGTTATGAAGTTGCAACACTACTTAGCATTCATTACCTTTGTGATCACCTTCCACCCCGTTACTTAGTGCAGCATACATTTACCTGTATAATCAGTAGCAGTACAAATGTCATTCTGACTACATTTAGCAAGATTTAACAAGATTTGCCATCCAAGCCAAAGGCCCAGATGGCAAGTAAACAAGGAAGCCATTGGCTTATCGAGAGTCCAACAATGTTCATCTACTTATAACCCGCCCTCCTGAGATATGTGTCAACCTTGTTTTTAAACATATTCACGCTGCTAGCAGTTACACAATCTGTAGACAGTTTGTTCCATTAATTTATTGTCCTCTGTGAGAACGAGTGCTTCCTGATGTCCAATCTACATTGATCCTTTACTAATTTTACCTCATGTCCTCTAGTTTTGCTATCCTTCTTGAGTGAGAAAAACATATTTCTATCAATATTTTCATACCCATTCAATATCTTAAAAACTTCAATCTGATCTCCTCTTAACCTCCTTGTCTCTAGAGTTGTTAAACCACATTCTTTCAGGCGTTCTTCATAACTAAGGTCTCTCAGTTCTGGAATCATTTTAGTTGCTCTCCTTTGTACACATTCAAGTGTATCTATATCCTTCTTACGATATGGTCTCCAAGCTTGTATACAGTATTCTAAATGAGGTATAATTAACTTCTAACTTTTAACTTCTAATCAATCCAAGAATTTAATTTCCCTTTGAAGCTGCAATACCACATTGCTCTGAAACTTTCATATCAGCACTTATTATAACTCCTAAGTCCTTTTCTTTTACAGTAGTACCCAGAACAGTATCTCCTGTATGTAAACATTTACATTTCCCAAAATTGAACAACATCTGCCATTTCTCAAACCATTTCACTAATCTGTCTAGATTGTTTTGTAAATGTTGTTTATTACCGTCAGTATTAACCTTTCTAAACAGTTTTGTGTCATCCGCAAATTTCAGTACGTTACTTGTTATACTGTCGTCCAAGTCATTGATATATATTAAGAATAATATAGGTCCTAATACTGATCCTTGAGGTACCCCACTCAAAACCGATTTCCAAATTTAAAACTTCTCCATCTACTACAACTCGTTGTTTTCTGTCAGTCAGCCATTGTTCTATCCTGTCAGTTATGCGATCCCCGATACCATGGGCTTTTAAGTTAAGTAGTAATCGTTGATGTGGCACTTTGTCAAAAGCTTTCTGAAAATCTAAGTAGATAATATCTACTGGCGATCCCACATCTATCCACTTAGTGATTTCTTCCAAAAAACATAACATATTTGTTAAGCATGACCTCGCTTTAAGGAATCCATGTTGAGATGAATTTAATAATTTATGCTTAACGAGGAAGTCCACCATATGGTCTTTAATTAACCTTTCTAATAATTTACAAATCACTGACGTTAAACTCACTGGTCTGTAATTCTCTGACTTATTTCTCGAACCCTTTTTAAATAATGGTATGATGTTTGCTTCTTTCCATTCAAACGGAACAACTCCCTCTTTTAATGACATGGAAGATTGTCACAAGTGAAAGTTTGTATTCATGTCTGCTTGTTAAACTCAGGTTCCCGTGTGGTTTGTGTTTATTGAAGTGTTGTTTTATAGGATAGTGGACCACAAGAGGAGCCTGTTGTTAACACCCAGTGTGGCTGCTTCCTAAGGAGCAGCTCAAGCACACGTCAACTCAATTCAGATGTCAGAAAACAAACACAGTACACATCTGTTTGCTGAATTTACTTCAAATTACAGTGTATAATTTGCTAATAGGGAGATAAACTAATTAAAATATATGCCATTTTAAAGCCTTCAAAGTGTAGTTTCATAGATATGAAGTTTTAAATTCTTAGTGAAACTCGTTCATTTGAAACTGTTTTAGTGTCACTTGGTTTGGCTCAAAAACAAATGGGCCAGATGTATTTATACACTTGATAAATATAGTGTTTTCATATTTATGGACTACACCGCCAAAATATTGAATTTAAGGCTTTTGTTAGCGTTTTTCATGAAAAATTGGAAAAAGGCTAACAAAATGTGTTGAAACAACCATGTCTTACTTGTTCTAAGGAAAACCCTGGTCACCCTTGAATAGGTTGCCAATGAAGGAATGCATGATGGATGTGGGTTGACATCCAGATATAGGAAATGAAGCCAGTGACAGTTGGTAGCTCTGACAGTTGATTGATACCCAGCTCTAGTGAACTGTCACAGTTCAAGCCATCAATGACAGCAGCCTATCTTGGTATGTTCTACCATCAGTCAAACGGTCCACATCTCCTCCCAGTGCTAACTCATCTAATGGCAACTTAAGGTCAGCGGCTCATGGCCATTGATTTGTGTGCAGCACAAGAGTCACTGATGAAGACATTGATTTCTGCATGTGCATGCAGCATGCATGCATAGAGCTAGTGACCAGTCTAATCAATTTGCCTTGTGTTATTGTTGCAATTAGAAGTGATGTGTGGCAGGTGCACGTTATCAAGTAGTGCTCACTCCATACAATGGCTTTCTAGGAAGTCCTGCTTCCTACTTCTAAACCAATGCTCTTTCCCTTGCTCATTCTTACAGGAGTGTTGGGCATATTGAGACACTGGGCAAAGTGTGCAACCTACAACTTGATTGGGAAGTATCCCCAGCAGCAGTTGGTGTGCATAGCTTTAAGACATTCCTATTTGTAGACTGTGAATATTTCATCAAAATGAAAAATGGGTAATCCTGGTCAAAAAGGAATGTACACTGTATATGCCATTCTGATTTCATTTGTGATGATTTGAATTGAAGTTCTTCCTTTGGTATTTCATGCAGAATGAAATGCTGTTAGAACACGTATTAGATTATGACACATATTAGACTATGACCTTCATATTCAGATACATTGACGAAGTGGATGTTTTGGGTCTCATATGTTCCACCATTCATTTCCTTGTGATGGTGTTTGCAGACCTTTGGTGCAATTGGTATCTAAGTAGTCTAGCTTTCCCCAAGCTATTTGCATGAAAGAGAACAACTAAGTGGCATGGGAAAACACAGATGTCTCGTCTTCACTGTATTAAGCTAAACTGCAGGAATAACAGTGGGAGCAACAGCAGACAGGACGAGGCTGGATCAGACAGGAACAGCAGACAGGATGAGACAAGAACAGCAGACGGGACGAGACATGAACAGCAGACGGGATGAGATAGGATAATACAGGAATAGCAGATAGGACGAGACAGGAACAGCAGACAAGATGAGACAGGAACAGCAGACAGAACGAGACAGGAACAGCAGACAAGATGAGACAGGAACAGCAGACAAGATGAGACAGGAACAGCAGACAGAACGAGACAGGAACAGCAGACAGAACGAGACAGGAACAGCAGACAAGATGAGACAGGAACAGCAGACAAGATGAGACAGGAACAGCAGACAAGATGAGACAGGAACAGCAGACAGGATGAAATGGAAGCAGCAGACAGAACGAGACAGGAACCGCTGACAAGATGAGACAGGAACAGCAGACAGGATGAAACGGAAGCAGCAGACAGAACGAGACAGGAACCGCAGACAGAACGAGACAGGAACAGCAGACAGGATGAGACAGAAACAGCAGACAGGACTAGACAGGATGAGACAGGAACAGCAGACTTGATGAGACAAGAATAGCACACAGGATGAGGCAGAAACAGCAGACAGGATGAGACAGAAACACCAAACAGGACTAGACAGGATAAGACAGGAACAGCAGACAGGATGAGGCAGGACGAGGCAGAAACAGCAGATAGGACGAGGCAGAAACAGCAGGCAGGATGAGAGAGGAACAGCAGACAGGACGAGACAGAAACAGCAGACAGGTCTAGACAGGATGAGACAGGAACAGCAGACTTGATGAGACAAGAATATCAGGCAGGACAAGGCAGAAACAGCAGACAGGACGAGACAGGAACAGCAGACAGGACAAGGCAGAAACAGCAGACAGGACGAGACAGGAACAGCAGACAGGACAAGGCAGAAGCAGGAGACAGATTACTGTCTGTTGCAAAATGATTTGCTATATCATCTACCACATGTGATATGTTGAAGGTTTGATATATCATTCTGACCTAAATGCTAGTGGAAAGTTTTATTCATAAGTTCGAAGTCATTATAATATTACAATAAATTAGCAAATTCCTTGTCACATTACAATATTTTTCTCTTGGTTCATTACCATTTATCTTCCATGGCCCATTAGCTTCCATGGTCCATTACCATATATGTTTCTTGGCCCATTAACATCTATCTTCCTTGGCCCATTAATATTGAGCTCCTTGGTGAATACACTGTACAATAACAGTGATTAAAATTACATAATTATCACTTGAGTCCCCAAGCATCATGCATGTATTCATGATGCCTGAATAAAATACTGTCATGTAGGCCTACAGTGTTATGGGAACTTCTAGAGGCTGGTTGATGTGAGAGGGGTTTTGTTCCTTGGGAGGCTCTGTGGGCTGGTTAATGGTATTGCCACAGAGTCACTGTGCTCAGTATCTTGGATGGCATAAAAGTGGTCATTTATATGTCTCTTCTTACACAGGCATTACAATAATGTTAGATTATCTATTCTAGTTGTCATGTAGAGACTGGAAGAGCTACACAGTTCTTGAATTCTAATAAGGACTTGAAAATGCCACAAGATGTTGGACTAGTTCTGATAACTCAGTGATGCATTCATTATAGCTGTGGGTATGTCCAATTACACAACACTGTCAGCAGAATTCCTACTTTGCATTGATTAATTTTGCAGTGTTTGCAGTGAGTGGTGGTCTACATTGATTGCTGTCTGTAGTTGCCATTGTGGGCAGGCAGTGTCCAGGGAGCAAGGCTTGCTGCCTGCAACTGTTGGCAGCAGCATCCACTGACGCACCAGCAGCAGCAGCAGTTGGCTTGTGTTGCCACACTATCAGTTGGTGCTCTAGGCCACACTGTTTTCTTGGAAATGTCACATGCCGCAGGTGTGACACACATGCATGGGTACAGATGAAGGTGCTTTAATGTCAGCAAACAATCTTATTTTATTGGTTGCCTCATCAACATGAAAACAGCCTTTCTGAAATTGCTGTTCACTGGATTTAGCCATATGAGACATACTGTTTTGATGGTAGAAGAGGCATAACTAGTCTTGTGCTTGGCTTCAAGAACAAACTGTCACCCAGTGCACTGTCACATGTCATCAGGCTGTATGCCCTTGCATGGGTTGACAATGTCTATGTCAGGGGACATTTTGTTGGCATTTATGGTGAAAAAGCACACAGTGGCATTCTGAATAACAGATTTAGTTGGATTTAATTGACTTGTTGCTTACAGATCTGTGTAGGCATCGATGTGATGGCCACATTAATAACACATGATTAGCCTGTGGATATACATGCACCACAATGTTTACAGTCCAGCAATCTTCATCACTGTTCATTAGAGGGCAGCATTTCAACTTGTTCCACTGATTTGCAAGGCTCCTCACGAATATTGTGTTGAGAATACAGATAGGCAGAATGAGATTTACTGGAATATAGTTCACACATGTCAGTGCAAGACACCATGGAAACACCTGTCAGCCCTGGGCAAACATGTTGATTCTGATTTATAGCTGAAGTAGGGACACAGATGTTACTCAACAACTGCCTGCATGCTCACCACAAAACTCATTTGTTTTGTTTGAAGCTTTAGCAATGTGATCTTGCTGAAAGGGTTTCTGGATGGACTTGAGATTGCGACTGCCTGCTGGGAGATGGGAGAAGACTCCTACAGCCAGCTGGGACACGCCTCTCTAATCAATTTGGGTATTGCGGAAGTGTTTTTCAGTGCAATTCAGTAATGGGCTACACAAGATCCGTATGAACACTGCAGCCCCATTGACTGGCACATTGCAACTGTTTCCAACCTCTCGTGGTGACTGTCTGGATCAATGCACAATATTGATGCCACTTGTCATTGGAATTCATTACATTGCTAGATTATATGTCTGCATAAAAAACTAACAGTTTTTGCTGATGAAGGCTGTTCCTACTTGAGTGATTGCTCTGATTGTCTCACTGACATTAATAGAAGCATTATAAATTACTGCAATCATTTGACAGTTGAATGGGCATCAGCTTTCAATAACATGATATCACAAAGCCACAATGCTGCTAGGATTTCGTGCTGACAACTGTGTATTGGAATGTTGCCACTGGAATGAACTCGTCCAGTTATGACAGCGACCTGAAGAAATGGTTATATGAGCCTGCTTCAGTGTAGACTTTGATATATGTCAGACACAGTGTCATAGATGGTAGCGACGATCAGAAAGTTCTATTTACAGAAAATGTGCTATTGCAACCATTTTACTACCATCTTGTGACGGTGACATTTGTCTTCTTGAGGACGACATGTAGATTAGACATAACTTGATGGATTAGACTCATCAGTACGCTACATGCAAGCAACTGCCATTTTTGTAGCAAAATTAAAACTGGCACACTTAAGTCTGCTTGCATATCTGTGGCATGACAATAGCGAGTGCGCAGTGTCACAGCTGAAGCCTGCAGGTCCTCCGAGAGACCCATCAGTTCACTGTTATTGGCAGCTGCACACAGCACTGCTTGCAGACGAGTCACTTGCTAAGCAATCTTGTTGCTCTGAGACTGCACTCGGCTACTTGTGGCTCTGCTGGGGTGTGACACTGCCACCTGGTGACAGCTGTAGTTAGTCGGAGATCCAGTGTCAGCAGGCAACTGGCAGAGCGAGAGTCTACGTTCACGTCAGCTCAGGCAAACTTTGCATCAGAAGTGAGCAGAATGCATTTTTTTTGCACCATCATTTGGGAAGCTGTAATAACTTGTCAGTGATCATTAATAGATGCTAGTAAGTGAAATATGGTTGAGTCAACTGCAAGCAGTTTGCACACTGGCTGAGATCGGAGCAACCCGGCAACATATTAATTGCAAGGTGACCATTGGAGATTATTTATGCTGCAGTGATTTTCAAACTGTGGCATAGCAACATGCATATTACAGCAAGTGAAATGTCAAATTAAGTACAGCATTTCCTTGCACCTGTCACATTGCCAGACTCCTGCATTGAAGATGATGCACTTTGATCATTAAGTGGAAGTTGACACAGCAGAACGACAGGGACACAGGACAGGGACACAGGACAGCAGAGAGCAGAACAAGGCAGCAACCTGTCATTTTATGATAGCAGGCCACAATAAGTGAAATCATGCTTAGTTTGAAGCGTGCTATTGGGGTTGTCGTGACACTGCTGTGCTGCCTTCTTGTAGACCTGCCGCGCGTCCTCAGCATGCCCATGCAACTCTACCTGCCCCTCGGCATGATGGGCAGGATTGAGTGTCCCATTGAAGCCAACCCTGCAATCACTCAGGTAGTGTGGACAAAAGATGGACATGTGGTCAACTTTGCCACACTGGACCGGCTCAAGCTGACCAGACAGGGCACACTGGTCATTGAGACTGTTGTTGCGGCAGATGATGGCACATATACATGCACCCCCTACTCGCCCATTGGGGCAGGCAAGAGTTCACCCCCAGTACAAGTCAATGTCAGAGGTAAGTACCTGTTGCTTTGTTTCTCTGCTCTAATTCTACAGTGTGTGTGTGTGTTTACATTAAGTATGCTCATTGATGCAAATTTATTATATAAAAAATTTCCAAACAGTGGAGCCTCATTAATCCAGAAACATTAATCCAGACATGTTAATCCAGAAGCCTCGGCTTCCAGACATCATATCACAGAAATGGAAATTCCAAACGCCGTTAATTGCATGATTCATTTATCTGGAAAACTCAATAATTCAGATGCATAGACTTTGAAGCAAAGTTTCCGGATTAATGAGGTTTCAGTCTGCATTGGTTGCACCTTAGTTTAATTTGAATGTTTTAATCAAGTGATAAAACAACTGATAACAGTGTTAGTCACTGAAAAACATAAATTAAGTTCAAGAGAAGTATTTATTAATGCCATTATGTTTTCTCTTATTAAAGTCATCATTACTTTGTGATTAACAATAGCAAACTACTGTTGAGATATGAAGAGCAATGTGCTTACTACCTATCAGTATGGTCCTGTCCATTATATGATATGAAGAGCAACGTGCCTGCTGCATGAATATGGTTGTGTCCAATATACAACACAACTGTTCTTGCTATTACATAACATACTTGACACGTTTATTTTAGTGACTCTGTGACAGCTCTATTTGACTGATTGCCCTCAAACTTAAACTCATCCAAGCCAGTGTGTGAATCTGTGTGGTGTTTCTAGCTGCTCTAATTCTTTAATCATGAATCATGCTACAGACAAACAGACATGCAAACATGCATGCACACATACATGCACACACACATAGACATATTCACAAACACACCCATAGACAAACACAGACACACCCGCAGACAGACATAAAACTGCACCAGTTTAAATACAGTACAATACAATACTGTACTTGCCAGTTTCAATACAATAATGTACTTGCCAGTTTCAATACTATACTGTACTTGCCAGTTTCAATACAATACTGTACTTGCCAGTTTCAATACAATACTGTACTTGCCAGTTTCAATACAATACCATACTTGCCTGTTTCAATACAATAATGTACTTGCCAGTTTCAATACTATACTGTACTTGCCAGTTTCAATACAATACTGTACTTGCCAGTTTCAATACAATACTTGTCCATTTCAGTACAATACTGTACTTGCCAGTTTCAATACAATACTGTACTAGCCAGTTTCAATACAATAATGTACTTACCAGTTTCAATACAATACTGTACTTGCCAGTTTCAATACAATACTGTACTTGCCAGTTTCAATACAATACTGAACTTGCCAGTTTCAATACAATACTGTACTTGCCAGTTTCAATACAATACTGTACCTGCACTGATCTTCATCATGAATAATGAAATTGAATGTTGAGAAAAGAAAATCCACTTTCATTCATCTGTAAAACCTTTATGTAGTACTAATTCAGTGTGGCCATATACAACAATACAAGCCTGGCAGAAGAACATTTCAATGATGGCTGCTGCTAAATCTACACTAGTCAGTTATTTAACGTAGCTGAGAGAATATTGTGATTTAGGATGACAGGGACCCCAGCAGCTGTCTGTGCCATTGCAATGAGCTGTACTGGTTACATGTAAGACACACCAGCGTACATTTACTTACCCCATTCATTTTGTCATTCAAGGGGTCAAAGACCCTTCCCACAGTTTGTCAACATAATTTTTTTATCCAGCACAACCAAATCACCCTAAAACGTTGGTAAAAGATAATTATTTTACTAATTAGAAGGGTGTTTGTCTAGATCGTGGACACATCTGGCATGATATTGTATTAGTAATGTAGGGACCCTTCCCACAGTTTGTCAACATCACTTTTTGGCTTCAGCACACCCAAATCACCCTAAGACCATTTGTTGGCATGCTTTATTAAAACATGCCTACATAACTCTTTTGAAGAGACATATTTGGACTTCAGGCACCAGTCTATTTATTAGTACTTATTGTTGTATTGACCCTTAGTTTACCAATACTCAATATGGCCTGATCCAAGGGCCGGCAGATTGGGCAGGATTCCCCATATAAGATTATCCCAAGATTAGTACTGCTATCATTTTGTTGCATTGTACTGGAATGAAATGTGGATTTATGTCATTTATCCCCACATGTTTAGTCCATATTTATTGTTTCTATTAAGTCAACCTGATAACGTCAAGATTTATGGTAAGCTTTGAGGTACTAAGTTCTCATGAAATGTGTCATTTTATCTGTGTTTCTGGCAGTGATGTAGGTAAATTTTGCTTTGGATGGCTGTCAACGATATCAACTGAGAATCCATCAACAAGAAGCCAGACATAAATTCTGTCTAAATTTGTTTTATTAAGATTCAATGGCACCGTTAGTATTGATGATTAGTTTTTGGTTTAAATTAATTTTGAAGATGTCATGCACATCATTATGTTATATTTTATCAATATCTTTTTATTGCACCATGATAAAAAGTATTTTGAAGTTATTTATACAGAAGTTACCAGATGGAGAAAGATTTACAAATCAAGGAGCTGCTAGAATTGCACAGTAATATTTTCCTGAGCATTTCCTGAGTTATCTCTATTACATGCAGGAGGGTGCATGGAGGATCATTCTTCTGTGTTGCTTGATTCTCAATAATATCCCCATCATTCATTCATCTTCATATATTTTCACTATTTGCAAGGTTTTAAGAGCATTCTGGGAGTACTGAAAATCATGGAAATGTGGAAATCAGAATGAATCTGAGCATTACAGAATTGTTATTTGATGCAGATGTGGGTGGAGTGCCTGAGGCAGTCACTGTGGGAGGACACATAGCTCATCCCAGCATGCACTTGTCTCTCAGTTATCTCCCACTCGTGTCTGTCCATCACTGATTTATGCTATAACACGTTTAATTATTGAAAAGAGCTGTTCAATGAATGTAGGAATCATAGTAGTAGAATGTTTTGTACACTGCAGTCAAGTCTGCAACACAGCAGGGTGATTAGGTGATGAGGTGATGAGTTGAATACAAATGAGGAGGTTTGTGTGGAAGTGAAGTGAAAAATAAAAGCAGAAAGTGAACAAAATGCACAACACAGAATGGCCTTAGAAGGAGTTGTATCTGTTGTACAACTTAGCTGCAACCAAGACTGTCAGAGGAACCGAACCAAAGTTATTTATTTATATAGTTTTGTATGGCTCCAAAACATGAACAATGTCAAAGAAACAAGCAGACATATTAAAAGGTAGATGCCTATGATGACTCTGATGGCTCTGATGGCAGGGCTGTGTGATGGCAGGGCTGTGTGATGAAGACAGAAGTAAGAAGATGGATGGGAGGGGAAGACTGGTTGATATAGGCAGGACATGTGGGGAGAGTGATGGTAGATAAAGCCAGGGCATGTGGAGAGAGTGATGGTAGATAAAGGCAGGGCATGTGGGGAGAGTGATGGTAGATAAAGGCAGGACATGTGGGGAGAGTGATGGTAGATAAAGGCAGGGCATGTGGGGAGAGTGATGGTAGATAAAGGCAGGACATGTGGGGAGAGTGATGGTAGATAAAGGCAGGACATGTGGGGAGAGTGATGGTAGATAAAGGCAGGGCATGTGGGGAGAGTGAGAGTAGAGAAAGGCCGGGCATGTGGGGAGAGTGAGAGTAGAGAAAGGCAGGGCATGTGTGGAGAGTGAGAGTAGAGAAAGGCAGGGCATGTGGGGAGAGTGAGAGTAGAGAAAGGCAGGACATGTGGGGAGAGTGAAGGTAGATAAAGGCAGGGCATGTGGGGAGAGTGAGAGTAGAGAAAGGCCGGGCATGTGGGGAGAGTGAGAGTAGAGAAAGGCAGGGCATGAGGGGAGAGTGAGAGTAGATAAAGGCAGGACATGTGGGGAGAGTGATGGTAGATAAAGGCAGGGCATGTGGGGAGAGTGAGAGTAGAGAAAGGCAGGGCATTTGGGGAGAGTGAGAGTAAAGAAAGGCAGGACATGTGGGGAGAGTGATGGTAGATAAAGGCAGGGCATGTGGGGAGAGTGAGAGTAGAGAAAGGCAGGGCATGTGGGGAGAGTACTGGCAAATAAAGTCAATGAAAAAACTAAATTTTGGGTAGGAAACAAAGTTGCAATTTGGGGGTACGAAAGAAAGTCACTGAATATGATGTAGAAGAATTTAAAGTACCGGTAATTAAACTAGATAGCCACAAATTATGCTGAATCTGTAAAATTTATTTATGAAATATTTTGTAGTATATTAAAGGTTGATTCCCAAACTAACAAAACAGCTGATAAATTTTGCCACAAGAATTGTCAAATGTAAAACTCATTTTACTTTAACTAATTTCTATAGCTATTTTGTTTTTATTTCCTTTACTTTATTTCTGTGTTTTGCTTTGTGTCTATTAGTAATAATAATACAATTTTTTTAGAAGGCAATGGCAACTAGGGGCAAGACGGGTAGGGAAACCAAAGGAGAAGAAGATGGAGATATGGAGGGAGTGAGACAGGAATGCAGGAAGCCAGAGATGGGACACAAGGTTGAAGTCAGTGGATAAGAGGTGGTTGGTGGCTGGTGGCCAATGCAATACTAGCAGAAACAATGTAAAGGGCAGAAAATACCACTTATTGCTACATGAAACATAGTGAATATGTTCTTTTCTTGCATGGCACATTGTTTGGTCCTTGGGATAACTGCTTTACATATCACTGATTAATTCCAATAACAACTCAACTTCTATGGGAAGAATACCGCCATGCTGCAACTATTGAGTGAAAGGTATTCATTACACTTCACATCCTGGCAGACCTATTCATTTCAATAACAACTCCTGTGGGAAGAATTCAGCCATACTGCAATTATTGTATGACAGGTATTCATTACACTTCAGTCCCTGGCAGGCCTATTCATTTCAGTAACAACTTCTGTAGGAAGAATTCAGCCTTGATGCAATTATTGAGTGAAAGGTTATTCATGCAGCCCCACCACTGTCAATAGCCAGATACTCATTTACACAGCAGAGTTAACTGGGGCATCATGGATTAAATGAAACGGCCCAGGTCTAGAACGGCAGCAAGACATTTCACCTGTCAGTCCTCTTGTTTGACAGGGTGACCTTCTGAGCATTATGTTTCTGTGTACTACTGGAAATATGAAGAAATTAGAAGCCATGAAGACATCACAGTAATCTGTACCATTTCTACAGAATATCTTAACTAATGTTTCCTAACATTATATCTAGAGCCGCTACAAAAACATGAGCAGCTATTTTCACAAACCATGAGTACTAGTCTATTGGATAAACACAAACACTGATTTGATAGTTTTATGAACGCAGAAGTCCACTGTTCATGGAATGTGCTGTTGCAATAAAGTCACGCAATAAGATTGTGATTTGAATCACTTGAATGACTTTGAAGGTTTTGCAAATCATGGCTTCAAAGGCATTTGTCACTGTCACACAGAGTAACGTTCTGATTCCTAGTTTGAGCACATACATAGACTTGCCAGCGACACATGACTGCACTTGGCTAGCTAATGGAGCCACCACCAGTGTGAAGGATTGAGAGGTCCCAGGAGTCGACTGTGTGTCTTCCCTGGCCTCACAGACAATGTGAACAGTCTTGCCCGAGCCACTGCAGTCTCTTGCTATCTTTGACCATCTGTGTCTTTAATACATTATTTGTTGACATTTTACAACAATTTGCCGTCCTCTGGCACATGTGTTTCTACAGGATAACACAAATCGATCAGCACTTTGAGGATTTGGAGACTGATATTTGCTTTGATGTTGCCTATTGATTTTGTGAGTGCTTCCTGCAGACAGGAGCTGTGTGTTAGAAGGAGAGCTTGCATAAGAATGGCTGAACTTACACAGTAATCAAGTCACCCATGCTCACTGTAGTTCTGATTTCCCGTGGGTATTTACATGGCTTTTTGCTGATTGGAGATAAATGGAGAAGTGATGAAAACGCTGCTTAGTTCAGATGGCTAGTTGCTACAATGTGTGGTCAAAGCTGGACACATGCTGTTCACTCGCAGGCTTGGTCTTAAACATTTGTGTGTCTCTTGGGCTTGCCACATGGATGAAACAAGTAATGAGACATTGCAATTTGTGAATGTTACAGTAGAAACATAAATCTCTTAACTGGCCCATTCACATTCAGTAACAGTAGCGATATGATGTTGGATTATGTTGGGATAAAAAAATTACATTGGACAAAAGCAGAATGTTTTCTAGTGTAGTTTCTAGCAGTATTGGCATGCACATCAATAAAATGGTTAAACTAACAATTTAGCTACAGGTGTGAGCCGACTGACAGGATCAATATTTGTGTAAAAAATGGATGTGACATGCATGTGTTCTGTGAATTATAATTAAATCTGTCTGTTAAATATGGCAATAGCTGTGGCACTCATCCCCATCATCCAGTGGTGATGTTGTTGTCACCTCAGATGAATTCACCCAAACAAACACTCGAAGTGTGTCTCATCTGGTGTATAAATCAATGGGATGCCTAGCTTTGACATCTGTTGGGGATGCCTAGCTTTGACATCTGTTGGGGATGCCTAGCTTTGACATCTGTTGGGGATGCCTAGCTTTGACATCTGTTGGGGATGCCTAGCTTTGACATCTGTTGGGGATGCCTAGCTTTGACATCTGTTGGGGATGCCTAGCTTTGACATCTGTTGGGGATGCCTAGCTTTGACATCTGTTGGGGATGCCTAGCTTTGAAATCTGTTGGGGATGCCTGGCTTTGACATCTGTTGGGGATGCCTAGCTATGAAATCTGTTGGGGATGCCTGGCTTTGACATCTGTTGGAGATGCCTAGTTATGAAATCTGTTGGGGATGCCTGGCTTTGACATCTGTTGGGGATGCCTAGCTATGAAATCTGTTGGGGATGCCTGGCTTTGACATCTGTTGGTTACATATGTGCAATTTATGTTTCTACTGTAACATTCACAAATTGCAATGTCTCATTACTTGTTTCATCCATGTGGCAAGCCCAAGAGACGCGAGACGCGTGCCATGCCGCAATACGTTGTCTTGTGCTGAGTCGCCTCGACTACTGCAATGGTCTACTCGGTGGGCTGAACAATGGACTGACAAACCGACTCCAACGAGCACAAAACTCTGCCGCTCGTGTTATCAACCGTGTCAGACGGTGAGATCACGTCACACCGATTCTGCGATCGCTGCATTGGCTGCCGATCAAGATGAGAGTAACATTCAAGATCTGTACTTGCATGTATAAGATCCTGCATGGCTTGGCCCCGGACTACCTCAATTGTGCGATAGCTCGCAACGCGCCTACTCGTGCATTGCGATCGGCGAGTGACACAACATTGCTCACAGTGACGGTGCCGAGGAGAACGGTCGGAAGGTGCAGCTTTGCAGTGGCAGGTCCAACCATGTGGAACAGCTTGCCTAAGAGTGTGAGAACAACTGAGACATTGGCAGCTTTCCGAAAACAACTAAAAACTCACTTATTTCGTTCACACTACCTGCCTTGATGACACTGATTTGTATTCTATGACGCTGCTTGGTTTTAAATTGTTTGGTTTGAAATCGTATTTTTACACACTAATTTATTGTTTTATAATGATTTATCTTAGATTATTTATTTATTTTTACTTACTTATTTCTCTTAGATTACTTATTTATCTACCTTAGACTATTAATTTGATCTTATCTTATGTATTTAATTAGTCTATATTTTAGATTTGGTCAACACGTCATAGTAATGTGTTCTTATTTATCTTAGCTTATTTACTTTTTTATCTTAGCTTATTTATTGTTATCTTACCTTATGTATTTAGTGAATTTATATTTTAAATTTAGTCAACACATCATATTATTGTGAAGCGCTTTGATTGGTATTTAGTTAGCTAAAAAGCGCTATATTAAGAAACGGAATTATTATTATTATAAGTTGGCAAATGTAGCTTGCTACGATTTTTGGAATCACAAATGTGCAAAATATTGGTTGATGTAGACAGGAACCACTGGTGATACAAAAATGATGGCGCTAGGAATGATTATCATAGGGTTTGCATAGGGGCAGCATTGATATAAAACAGGTTGCGTTATAGTGATAGTGTTAGTATTTGGGAGTAATTATGTATACTAACATTCAGTTTAATACCTAAGAAATCGGCTCCTTTTTAAGCATATGACTTGGTCATGTTCTGCCCGATGCTGTACAATGGCCTGTGTAGCTCCATGTCAGCTGTTGCAGCTGCTCTCTAGCTCTGATGCTTAATTCTCACTTGTCATCCAAACATCATCTTTTCACACCTCTCACTGCACCTAACACTGCTCTAACTTCTGACACCTAACACTACTCTAACCTCTAACACCTAACACTACTCTAGCCTCTGACACCTAACACTACTCTAACCTCTTACACCTAACACTGCTCTAAACTCTGACACCTAATACTACTCTAACTTCCAACACCTAACGTCTGACACCTAATACTGCTCTAATGTCTGACAGCTAACACTGCTCTAACCTCTGACACTGAACTCTGGTGTAGCATCTGACACTGAATGAACAGTGCTGTAACACGTAACATTGAACATAACATAACTGCTGTAATAATGTGCAATGTTTCTGACCACCTCTGCTGTGTAGATCCCCCCTACTTCTCCGTGAGGCCCCAGCCGGTGTACCAGCGTGTGTTGGGACAGACGGTCACTTTGCCCTGTGTGGCAGAGGGTGACCCCAAGCCAACCATTGTCTGGAGGAAGGTCAGTCAACGTCATTTTGTCAGTATTGTAAAAATAAATGTAAACTGATGAATTTATTTTTTTAGTTGCAACAACGTTAGAGCGATAATTTCAGTGATGTGTAAAGATATTAGTATGTGTGGTATTTATGTATACTAATATTCATACCTGGAAAATCAGCTCCTTTTTAACAATATATGAATATTTGTTTGAATTAAATTGAATTTTTAATGTGCATTGACATTTCTGCATATCCCAAATATTTCAAAATTGGTAAATGTTTCAACAGCCACAACATTTTATATGTTTGAACTGATTATGAATCCTTGACTAAGATTCTGATATTGTCTGCAGTAGACAGCATGGTAGAATCATTTCATTTTTAAGTGGTGTATATTGTTTTTTTTACAATTACCATCCACTATGTCCAGTAAGATAAATAATGTTTCCCTCTAAGAAAAAAGTGCTACTGTCAAAAAGACATTTTATAAATGACTGGTAGAATCCGTTGCATTGTATTGCTGGAACGTTGTGATCCATTTCAGGTTAACAGTGCATTTCCAATGCATACATCAAGGAATGATGGCAACTTGACAATAAATGGCCTGGCAAAGATTGATTATGGAGTATATGAATGCATTGCTACAAATAAATACACCAGCATTATCACATCAACTCTTGTGATTATAGAAAGTGAGTACATTGGCTTCTAATCTTTACTTTAAGTTAATAGTTGTAAAATATGTGTAAGTTATGTCATGTAATTGTAAAGCCAAACTAAAGGCCATAATAACATGGACTCTTGAGTCATCAAAAAGTGCAGCAAGTTGTTGCAGCTAAATATGGCATCCATGCCTTACCTTGAGCATTTAATGATGAGTTGTTCCCAAAGCAGCGTCTCCTCATGTCTGGCTCCAACCAGCCAATATTGTTGATGCTGCCAACTGTTCTGGCAGGAAGAAGAACCAGCAAATGTCTATGTCGCTCATTTATTATTTGTGACTTACAGCTGGCTTTCTCATTTCTTATAGAAAATCTTTAAACTAATTTTTAATTAACTGTTTTACACAGGGACACTTAAAGGAAATAACAACGATTGCTTGAAATCATATTATATAACATCTTGTAGTATATCTCCATAACACCAAACAAATTCATTAGAATTCCATTAATTAATAATCCCAAATAATACTATGTTCTACCGGCCTGCCTCGATTATGCATATTTTTCCTGTGCATATGTGCAATCTTCGATGTGACATCAATGATGATAAGGAAGTGGTACGAGACTGGGACTTTCCATTTATTCAACATACTATTGACAGTGATAGCAGTTGTTTAGAAGCGAGCATCAGAATGGTTTATTGTGTGGCGTTCAATTGTAATGCAAACGGTAGTAAGAATAGAGTAATGTTTAGTTGGTTTACGTTCCCTACCAAGCCAACTTTATTTAAAAAAAGCAAATTATAAGCCAACGAAGCACAGCCGGCTTTGCTCGCTTCGAGAAAACTTATTTCGACTGCGATCGAGACCAGAGAAGATGGTAGCCCTGGGTTATCCTAGTGATCAAATCTCTTTGAAAGAGGATGATGTGCCCACATTATTCCCAGTATTGGAAGCTATGCTGATGCCACAAGTTCATAGAACGTCGATGACCACAGTCCGGCTAGGATCGAAGCAAGCTGTCAGCAAGCTGTCGGCAAGTTGTCAGCGCGGATACAGGGGTTGTTGGCTCGTGATGAATTCGGCCTGGTGAATTTGGACAGCATTTTTTTGTGAGTTTGGCCAATAACTCTAGTAACTTCGGCCTTAGAGCACAATGGGCATAGTGATCTCGGCCCAAACAATTGTATAACGAGCACATGAAGTTTAATGTGTATCTTACTGTGAATAAAGCATACTATTTATTCTCTCATTTGTTAATTAATTTTGTTCCACATTAACCTGAAATTGTTACTTTGTAACTGCTTTTATAGCCTTTGCTTCCTTTTGCATAAAATATGGCACTACATTGTTTTTTCATTTTAACACGGAATCAACAAGATGATCATTAGAACTTATACAATTCATTCACCAACAACTCTAAAATTATATACAGTTAATTAATTTAAATAAATTAAATTACAATTATTGTAATATCTTGTTTATATATTTTAGATTTTGAAGTGTTTCCCCTCATCAGGGGGAATTCTTCCAGATTTTTTTTTATTAAATCAAATGCAGAGCAATAACAGTGATAAGAGATTATTGTATTGTGAATACACCGGAGTTACCTGCATATGGTCTTTGATCCATACAGTGTTTTTCGTCAGATCATTTTTAATGTGAAGCATGGTCTTTTATTCACACCTGCTCTCTGTACGAAACAGACAAAGCATTGTACTTCAACAGTATCTAGTTAACTTGGCATCCCTTTGATGACATATACAAGAATAACAAACCCTTAATGTGAAGGCTAATCAATTACTAGCTAGACCTGAGCAGATCTTGCATGTCACATCAGTTACCAAAACCACCAAGCCTAAATAACGGCAGTAGGACCGAATTCTCTGAGGGCCGAAATCACCACCACCCGTCAGCACTACTTCTGCTATTGTGATGTTTACTTTCTGATCTAACCACGAAAACGACCACCTAGAGCCACCAAACTTCTCATATATTTACCATACATATACCCTCTCATGTGGTCAGACATTACTCTTACTTCCATGTAAGGATAAGAAATTACAAAAACAAAAGCTAGCTATATCTTCTACGCCTAGTTCCGCGAAGCTAGGCAGAGGAGATGATAAGTTTTTATTTATTTAAATTTTTATATGGAAGTAAGAGTAATGTTTGACCACATCACATGTGTATGCGTACGATAGGTATATGAGGAGAAGCTTGGCAGCTCTATATGGTGTCTCTAAACTGCTCCGAAAGAACCAAATTTGAAGATGTTTGTGCAGTATCACTTTCCGCTAGTGGTTAAAAATCGTTATACTTTTTATTCTGGGAAATTGACATTGCCGTCACTCGCTATCAGATTTGGAAAAAATCATGATTTAAAAAAAAAATCAGATTTTTTTATTTAAATCAGAATTTTTTATCTGATGTATACCTGAGTCTTAAGAGAGGGTACATGATTTTATAGGTGCTAACATTTTCATGCTGAAAAATAAAATCACTTTAAATCCTTAGCAACTTTGTCCTGTTTAAATGTAAACTCAGAAATATGACCATTAAACAACTTTAGATGTACTTTAGCAAAATACGATGTAACCACATAAAATCAAATGACCACTCTAAGACAGACTACAGGCTTATACAGAGTAAATAACTTGGAGCTGGTGTTGGGCTATTGAATTGGGATAGTGTCCACAGCTGTTTGTAGTTCCTTAAGACTATAATAACTATTATTAAAAGACATGCTGTGACTGGCAATGATCTTTGTGGTCATTGTTTGTTGACAGGGTGAATTAGCACCTGCCCAGGGCTCAGTGTACTCTGGCCAAACTGCAAATTGGTACCATACTAATCTAATCAAATTATTTAAATCAAACAACTCTGCTCACTATAGTAATATGAGTGAAACTGTACTGAAGCACTGCAAATAAATCACTGCCTGAATGTAAACCCATATCATTATTGACGTCACAAAACTACGTGATCGCTCATCTCATTAACTTTTAATTTTTACATTCACTTTGCGAGTTAGGCGCATTAAACATCTAATTATACCTATAAAAAATGTCATTATTTTTTTATTTTGGCATGTAGTACATACAATATTAAACTTTGTGTACACACAGAAAAAGCATTTTAGCTAGTGCCTTGTTGTCAGTCCATTTGACCAAGTATTCCTGAGATGAATGTTGTGCTTATTAACTAGTTGTAAAATCAGTTTTCATCATCTTGTAGTTTTTTATTTAGCAATTTGTGCTTTAAAAATGCCGTTTAATAATGATCATTATAATCTTATGTTGATGTTGTTACTGAGAAGTGCTTATTGCTTTGCTCAGAAAGTCATATTTGTGAGTGGTACATATTGTGCAGACATTATAAGATGAATTGTCTGTCGCTAGTTGTTAGCAATTAATAAATAGTATTTTACAAGCTCAGTTGTGAAAATGCATCATGACAATGCAACAGTACATATTATGTCATACCCTGTGGCTGCTGTTGCTTGGTCCTAATATTATAGTCTGTGGTTGGAACATCAACAGTATTATGTCACGCCCTGTGGCTGCTGTTGCTTGGTCCTAATATTATAGTCTGTGGTTGGAACATCAACAGTATTATGTCACGCCCTGTGGCTGCTGTTGCTTGGTCCTAATATTATAGTCTGTGGTTGGAACATCAACAGTATTATGTCACGCCCTGCGGCTGCTGTTGTTTGGTCCTAATATTATAGTCTGTGGTTGGAACATCAACAGTATTATGTCACGCCCTGTGGCTGCTGTTGCTTGGTCCTAATATTATAGTCTGGTTGGAACATCAACAGTATTATGTCACGCCCTGCGGCTGCTGTTGCTTGGTCCTAATATTATAGTCTGTGGTTGGAACATCAACAGTATTATGTCACGCCCTGTGGCTGCTGTTGCTTGGTCCTAATATTATAGTCTGTGGTTGGAACATCAACAGTATTATGTCACGCCCTGTGGCTGCTGTTGCTTGGTCCTAATATTATAGTCTGTGGTTGGTACTAATGCAGTGTAGAACATTGACACTATGTTGTTATGTCTGACTGGAAAATATTGCTATTTCTGGATAATGTCATATTTAGTTACTGTTATAATTAAAATATAATTAAGTTTATATAATAAGAAACATTGGATGTCCTATGTAAGTAATTTTTTTTAAACTTGATAACCCGTAATACTTTGTATGTATGTTTTGTAAGTATGTGCCTTTAATATTACACTAAATAATTTTTTTTCTCAAAAATTGCACTTTCTATTTGAGATTAGACCACAGTTACACTTCCTGTTATGTTTCACATGAATGTAGACCACGGTAAATTATTATATATGAAATTTTTTTAATATCTACTGTCAGTAATTTCTATGTTTGCATGTGTTTTGCTTCCAGCGACGACGCCACACGCCCCGTATAACCTGAGTGTCTCCACGACACAGTTCGCAGCCACCATCTCCTGGCTGCCTGGCTACAACGGAGGCTTCAGACAACATTATGTCCTGTGGTAAGACGTCCTGCTAACATTCTCTATCTATCTCATCAGTTGGTTGTGTTGAGAAGCTTCTTCAACTCGCCCATTATTCAATGCCTTCTGTGTAATCTATCCCTGTATTCTGTAGCCTGCCACTTTCTCTGTGTCCCTGTAAGCCTGCCAAATAAGGCCTATTTGCGTGACTGAACTGGGCACCCAATTGGTCAAATGAACACAAGCATGTTGTCCAATCATCTTTCAGCTTTCAACTTTATCTAGGTTACCCACAACTTTAGGTAATGCACAACTTTATCTAGGTTACACACAACAACTTTATCTAGGTAATGCACAACTTTATCTAAGTTACACACAACTTTAGGTAATGCACAACTTTATCTAGGTTACACACAAATTTATCTAGGTTACACACAACTTTATCTAGGTTACACATAACTTTATCTAGGTAATGCACAACTTTATATAGGTTACACACAACTTTATCTAGGTTACACACAACTTTATCTAGGTTACGCACAACTTTATCTAGGTAATGTACAACTTTATCTAGGTTACACACAACTTTATCTAGGTAATGTACAACTTTATCTAGGTTACACACAACTTTATCTAGGTTACACACAACTTTATCTAGGTTACACACAACTTTATCTAGGTAATGCACATCTTTATCTAGGTTACACACAACTTTATCTAGGGTATGCACAATGTTATCTAGGTTTTGCATAATGTTATCTAGGTTATGCACAACTTTATCTAGGTTATGCACAATGTTATCTGGGTAATGCACAACTTTATCTAGGTTATGCACAATGTTATCTAGGTAATGTGCAACTTTATGTAGGTTATGCACAACTTTATCTAGGTTATGCACAATGTTATCTGGGTAATGTGCAACTTTATGTAGGTTATGCACAACTTTATCTAGGTAATGCACAACTTTGTCTAGGTTATGAGCAACTTTTGGTTAATATGTACTTTATCTAGGTTAATAGGAACTTTATGTTATGAGCATCTAGGTCATGAGCAATATTATCTAGGTTGCATGCAACTTTATTTAGGTTATATGTAACTTTTTCTTGGTTACATGCAACTTTATCTTAGTTACATACAACTTTGTCTAGGTTACGTGCAAGTACAACATTAATTATACTATGTACAACTTTATTTAGGTTATGAGCAACTCGTGTTTCCCCTTTTATTTTACCATTGTCTAGAATCTACATTATAATGCAGAAGTAGTTTTGAACCTGTGACGTTATGCATAACAAAAAACATAACAAGATATAATTTGCCTTAATCCTAACATAATGGACAATTTTAACTATTGCCCCATTACTTACAACAAATAATACTACTCCTATATGTTCTAAAAGAAGGGAAATATATGAAAGATGTAGTGATAGTTACACTAAACCTTGTTCTCAGACCCATGTCGTTACATACAACTTCCCAAAAGTTAACAAGGCAAGAACTATGGAACCCAGATTTCATGTATGATGTATATAATGTTCTCTGCTGAGTTGGATTAAAGTTACTGAATTGAAGTTAGTAAGAGATGAATTACACTTCATATTGGTCACCCTGTCCCTAGAACTGTGTTCTCTCAATGTCTTCTCCCCAGAGTACCTCCTTGTCACCATGGCTGCATGTGTCATCATACTTATCCATGTCATTTGTGTCTAACTGTGCCATCATATTTTGTTATCACAACACGATGTCACATAGTCAATGTTATTATGGTCTTTCAGAATGATCCTAGTCTGTATGTCACCATAGTATGATGACATAAGTTTGTGTTTCCTTTTTTATCTGTGTCACTGTAGTAGTGTGTTTGTGTCACCACTGCCAGTGTTTGTTGCTGTAGTAGTCTCTGTGTCACCACTGTCAGTGTATGTCACCGTAGTAGTGTGTCTCTGTCAGTGTATGTCACCATAGTAGTATGTCTGTGTCACCACTGTCAGTGTGTGTCGCTGTAGTAGTGTGTCTCTATCCTCACTGTCAGTGTGTGTCGCTGTAGTAGACTGTTTGTGTCACCTTTGTCAGTGTATGTGTCATTGCAGTAGTGTGTCTGTGTCACCACTGTCAGTGTGTTGCTGTAGTAGTCTGTGTCACCACTGCCAGTGTGTGTCATTGTAGCAATCTGTCTGTGTCACCACTGTCAGTGTGTGTTGCTGTAGTAGTGTGTCTGTGTCACTACTGTCATTGTCTTGCTGTAATAGTATGTCTGTGTCTCCACTGTCAGTATGTGTTGCTGTAGTGTGTATGTGTCACCACTGTCAGTGGGTGTCATTGTAGTAGTGTGTCTCTATCACCACTGTCAGTGTGTGTCACTGTAATAATGTGTGTGTTACCACTGTCAGTGTGTGTCACTGTTGTAGTATGTCTGTCTCACCACTGTCCGTGTGTGTCACTGTTGTAGTGTGTCTGTGTCACAACTGTCAGTGTGTGTCACTGTAGTAGTGTTTCTGTCTCACCACTGTCCGTGTGTGTCACTGTTGTAATGTGTATGTCACCATTGTCAGTGTGTGTCACAGTAATAGTGTGTCTGTCACCACTGTGAGTGTGTGTCACTATAGTAGTGTGTCTGTGTCACTATTGTCAATGTGTGTCACTGTTGTAGTAGTGTGTGTCACCACTGTCAGTGGGTGTGTCATTTTAGTAGTGTGTGTCACCATTGTCAGTGTGTGTCGCTGTAGTAGTGTGTCTGTGTCACCACCCTTAGTGTGTGTCACTGTAGTAGTGTGTCTGTGTCACCACTGTTAGTGTGCCACTATAGTAGTGTGTCTGTGTCATTACTGTCAATTTGTGTCACTGTTGTAGTAGTGTGTGTCACCACTGTCAGTGTGTGTGTGTCATTGTAGTAGTGTATGTCACCACCGTCAGTGTGTGTTGCTGTAGGTATCGGATGCAGGATGGCAGTCAGCAGCGCTGGATGACAATCAGGGTGATTCCAGCCAAGGCAACCAGCATCACAGTGTACAAGTTGTACCCTGACATGATGTACCAGTTCATGGTCTTATCTCGTAATCAGCTTGGAGATGGGTTTTTCAGCGAGATTGTTGCCATCAAGACTAAAGGTAGGCAAAAAAATGCAAGTATTGGTGGAAACATGCATGAGAAATGCTTATTAGACATTTTCTAACAGTGTCAACTAACGCAGTGAAATTATTCCTAGCATAATATATATTTACCAAAGGTTGACATCCATGCATAATATTATTACTGGCACTGGTTGTATTGTTCACAACATGGCTTTGAATATTTAGTAGCATTAATGGCTAGAAGGACGAAACTGCCAAGAGCCTTATGTGTCAATTTGTAATTTGCTAAGTACTAATTACTAAATATGTTATATGAAGCTTTCGTTACATTTAAATCACTGAAGTTTATTACGTAATAACAGTGACTTATTAGTTTGGTGTTCTTTGAGAGAATCTAACACGAAGCATTGCCTTCTCTTTCACCCTGCTGCCATTCACTGTGACTATAACACTGACCATAACTTTGACTGACACTGAACTTGACCATGACTGACCACGAACAGGTCTTGACTATTTGACTGTGTCAGATAATAATGACAAAGATGGTGAGGAGGAGAAGAAGCCAGAGAAGGGTGAGTGTCAGTCGCTCTTGCTTCGTGTTTGCTCCAACAGTGTCCTCTCCAGCTTCCTTCCAGTCACTTTGTCAGCTGCATGACTTTCTCTTTTCATTGTGTGCCCATAAAGTGGTGCTTGCTTTCACATTGGTAATCCATATTTCTGAACAACACAAGAAATGCAAATATTTCAACATAGTTTTTGCCACGACTATGAACTCGTCAAACTTTTGTCAACGCATCTAGTGCAGCACGCACATGCAACCCACGGTCCATCCCTGTTGGTTCAGGTCCTGCATGTGTATGTGCAGAGCGCACATACTACAGATGGTATATCCCTGTTAGTTTAGGGCCTGCGTGTGTACATGCAGAGCGCACATACTACAGATGGTCTAATCCCTGTTAGTTCAGGGCCTGCGTGTGTACATGCAGAGCACACATGCTACACATGGTCCATCCCTGTTAATTCAGGGCCTGCGCGTGTACATGCAGAGCACACATACTACAGACGGTCTAATCCCTGTTAGTTCAGGGCCTGCGTGTGTACATGCAGAGCGCACATGCTACACACAGTCCATCCCTGTTAGTTCAGGGCCTGCACGTGTACATGCAGAGCACACATACTACAGACGGTCTAATCCCTTTTAGTTTAAGGCCTGCGCGTGTACATGCAGAGCACACATACTACAGACGGTCTATCACTGTTAGTTCATGGCCTGCGTGTGTATGTGCACAGTGCACATGCTACACATGGTCCATCCCTGTTAGTTCAGGGCTTGCATGTGTACATGCAGAGCGCACATGCTACTCTCAGTCCATCCCTGTTAGTTCAGGGCCTGCGCGTGTACATGCAGAGCACACATACTACAGACGGTCTATCCCTGTTAGTTCAGGGCCTGCGCGTGTACATGCAGAGCACACATACTACAGACGGTCTATCACTGTTAGTTCATGGCCTGCGTGTGTATGTGCACAGTGCACATGTTACACATGGTCCATCCCTGTTAGTTCAGGGGTTGCGTGTGTACATGCAGATCGCACATGCTACACACGGTCCATCCCTGTTAGTTCAGGGCCTGCATGTGTAAGTGCAAGCGATGTAGGTGAAATTTGATGGGTGAGCATTGTTCATTCAGTCAATGTGAATAACAGGGAGCCCCACATAATTTTGACCAGTGTATCCTTGCAGCAGCCACTGTAATCACAAATGATTGGCAGTGAACTGAGTGACCTGATCATTCCAAGAGAAGACTGCTGTATCCATCTCATCCATCTGATGGATTGGTTCCACAGCATCAATAAAACAACCCAGAACATCATTGTGAACCAACTGAGGCCTATTAAGCATTCAGACAGTGCGCCATCAATAAAACCCCTCAAAACCAGGCCCTGAACTAAGTGGGCTTGACTGTGCATAGCATGAGAGTGATATAACTGAGATATCACATCTAGCTAAGTCGTGTTGCTTTGACAAAAGTCTGGCAAGTTTATTGAATCGTGACAAAAACTGATGGTAACATTTTTACATTTCTTTTGTTGTTCAGTGTATGTCATTTACATGTTTTTTTGCGTTTACGTTGCTATTGAGCATTCTGACTTTGGTTCAAGTATATCGTGTCTTCATTGTCTTCTTACGACCTTCTCAGTATGTTGCCACTGTGCTGGCATGCTGAGTCACTGTAGACGTCTCATTGGTTCTTCATTCTATACAAACAAGTGACATATTCTGAAGAATGTCAGAATCTACTTACGTTGAGATTAAACTTTTATATACACATTAGTAAGTGTAAATTGCACTATTTATTTAGGTAGATTACTGGGGTTTTTTAATCTGTACATTTTAGTGTCTTCCTGATCATGTCAACAACTCTACACTTGCATTATAGAATAATAAAGAATATCTTATGATTGTTACTTCGTACTGACACTGCCACCAGAAGTGGCAGTGTCAGCAGAAGTGGTAATGTCACCAGAAGTAGAAGTGGCAGTGCCAACAGAAGTGGTAATGTCAACAGAATTGGCAATGTCACCAGAAGTGGCAGTATTGACAGAAGTGGCTGAGTCATTGCAAGTGGCAGCATCAACAAAAGTGGAAGAATCACTAGAAGCGTCACCAGAAGTGGCAGTGTCACCAGGAAAGACTAGTTAGTTCCTTGCATGTGTTGTTGATGCAGCTTGTTTGCCATTTCCCTTCAGGCTATGACCCTCTCCTCGCTTCAGCCCTGCCCACAGACAAATATGGCAAAACCTACATCCCGCCAATCATTAAGACAATAGGTAAGTCTCACAGCAGCAACCTAAAGACAAATGTGGCAGTTTAACGAGTTCAAATCTATTTCTCATCTTTTCTTTTTTTAAACACTTTATAACAACAATTAAAATTATAGTTTCTTCTAAAACAAACATGGCCTTAGTGTGTGACACATTTATGCTCATGTCACAAATGCTGAATGCTAACTACCAACTAGCTAGGACAACTAAATACACTTTCTGGAAGGTTGTTGTGAAGTAGCAGAAATGTGTCCCTAAGTGCACCAGCATGTAAGGTAGTCCGTTAGATGAGTCTGCATGAAACAGTCACATTTGTCTTTAGCCCATAGTTGGTGTCGTTCAGTACAGTATGGCTTTAAAGATGAAGCTGCTATAACTGGGAATGCTGCTTAGAGTAAATGCCAGGGGTCAACATATTTTGTAAAAATCCTTCATTACAATTGATAATATTATGCATCAACATGTATGTATCCATCAGCATACAAAAGATGGATTTCACGAGACACTTCTTAATAAATAAATCTAGCATGTGTAATACATATATATATATATATATATATATATATATATATATATATATATATATATATATATATGTATATAGGTATATATTAAATATTAATAATAGATATATACAGGTATATATTATATATAAATTATATATATATATATATCACGAGACACTTCTTAATAAATATATATATAAATAGATTATATATATATTTATGTATATATATATATTTATTAAGAAGTGTCTCGTGAAATCCATCTTTTATATGCTGATGGATACATACATGTTGATGCATAATATTATCAATTGTAATGAAGGATTTTTACAAAATATGTTGACCCCTGGCATATATATAATATATATGTGTGTGTGTGTGTGCGTGCGTGCGTGCATGCGTGTGCATGCATACATATATATATATATATATATATATATATATACTATTAATTGCATGTGTAGATGTTTTATTACTTTTACAATCTGGACCACTGTTGGAAGTTTGAAGATGTTATTATAGACAGTTTGTTTCCCAAAAAAAAAATCAACTTCGAGTAATGGGAGCAAGTTGTGTATGTTGTTTACCTATTATATATTGTTGGTGTTTTTTCCATTGAAAGTCATAGCCATTTTTTTCATTTTATTCTGCATGGGAAATGTTTAGAAGTTGAGGTTGGTGGCATTACTAGAAGTTGAGGTTGGTGGCATTATTAAAAAGTTGAAGTTGAGGTTGGTGGCATTATTAGAAGTTGAAGTTGAGGTTGGTGGCATTATTAAAAGTTGAAGTTGAGGTTGGTGGCATTATTAAAAGTTGAAGTTGAGGTTGGTGGCATTATTAGAAGTTGGAGTTGAGGTTGGTGCATCATTAGAAGTTGGAGTTGAGGTTGGTGGCATTATTAGAAGTTGGAGTTGAGGTTGGTGCATCATTAGAAGTTGGAGTTGAGGTTGGTGGCATTATTAGAAGTTGAAGTTGAGGTTGGTGGCGTTATTAAAAGTTGAGGTTGGTGGCATTATTAGAAGTTGGAGTTGAGGTTGGTGGCATTATTAGAAGTTGGAGTTGAGGTTGGTGGCATTATTAGAAGTTGGAGTTGAGGTTGGTGGCATTATTAGAAAGCCATTGAGATGATGATGTCAATTTGAGACTGTTTGGCTAGATCGCTAATTAAACATGTTTCAATGTCCTAGCTGTTTATATTTATTTCTGCTTAATTCAAGTAAACAGTATTTGAGGTTTGATTACAGTGCTACATCATATTTGATATGGCAAAACTTGTGCCACTGAGACACTGATCAAATCTGTTGAAATTCAGCATCCAAAGCATTGTCACTAAATGTGTTTTGTTGGAAAACCTGCCTTGGAAAAATTTTATAAATATCCAAGTGGAGCTTACCTACAACATACCTAATGTTTATATAGAATGTGATGACTGTATCTGCACACATTTCACACAAGGAAATGCTAAATTGTTTATGAATTGTTGATAATAGATGTTGCTCCACTTTTAGGGCCCAAACCAGCGCCACCCAGAAACTTAACAGTTCGTCAGCTGCGTACTGGTCTGTTTATAAGCTGGCTGCCACCGTATGACCTTACAGTGCCAGTGCAATATTACAAGGTATACTACCGCACCGTGGGACCCTGGGTGCCCCTCACAGGCGAGATCACCGACAAGACAACGTACCTGTGGAAGACAGTGTCTCGGGGCGCCACCTATCAGTTCCAAGTGTACAGCTACAGCAAGTTGGCGCACAGCGAACCAAGCAAGCCAGTCGCATACAGCACTATAGGTAAGTCACATGCAGCACTATAGGTAAGTCAAATACAGCACTATAGATAATACTATACGTAGGTCACTTAAAGCATGTAGGTGGGTCACATACAGCACTCTACATGTAGGTGGGTCACATACAGCACTATACGGGTAGGTGGGTCACATACAGCACTACACATGTAGGTGGGTCAGATACAGCACTATACATGTAGGTGGGTCAGATACAGCACTATACATGTAGGTGGGTCACGTACAGCACTCTACATATAGGTGGGTCTCGTACAGCACTATACATGTAGGTGGGTCACGTACAGCACTATACATGTAGGTGGGTCACATACAGCACTATACATGTAGGTGGATCACATACAGCACTATACATGTAGGTGGGTCACATGCAGCACTATACATATAGGTGGGTCACGTACAGCACTATACATGTAGGTGGATCACATACAGCACTATACATGTAGGTGGGTCACATGCAGCACTATACATGTAGGTGGGTCACGTACAGCACTATACATGTAGGTGGGTCACGTACAGCACTATACATGTAGGTGGATCACATACAGCACTATACATGTAGGTGGGTCACATGCAGCACTATACATGTAGGTGGGTCATATGCAGCACTATACATGTAGGTGGGTCACATACAGCACTATATATGTAGGTGGGTCACATGCAGGACTATACATGTAGGTGGGTCACATGCAGCACTATACATATAGGTGGGTCACATACAGCACTATACATGTAGGTGGGTCACATGCAGCACTATACATGTAGGTGGGTCACATACAGCACTATACATGTAGGTGGGTCACATGCAGCACTATACATGTAGGTGGGTCACATGCAGGACTATACATGTAGGTGGGTCACATGCAGCACTATAGGTAATTGTTGTATATTTCGACTAGAATACTGGTGTGAACACTGAACACCTTAAATGTATTGGTTGTGTCTTATTTATTTACACTCTGATTGATAGATTATCAGATGCATTATGAAATTTCACATCACACTGTAGTATACAAGCACATTCCACAACCATATTGACACACACGCCCGTTGAAAAACAAATTATAATCACATTGACACAGACTCCATATGTGCATGTACTAACACCCTATTGGTTTCTGTTGACAGATACCAAGAGGAAAGGTGTACAGATGTCGATGGCTTTTGTTGGTGTTGTCATTGGTGGTGTTTTCTCAGTCTTCACGGCAATAATGCTCCTCATCATGTGCATAAAGTATTACTTCCGGCGGCGGCAACGAAAGAATGCCAAGAAATATGGTTAGTGGAGTAACCTAAACTTGATGATCCTGCATAACAGATTTATGGGAATAGTTATTTAATAGCAACATGGATTGACAGTAAGTTTAAGTGTGGTCTGAGCAACCAGGGAGACTAATAGCAACATGGATTGACAGTAAGTTTAAGTGTGGTCTGAGCAACCAGGGAGAGTAATAACAACATGGATTGACAGTAAGTTTAAGTGTGGTCTGAGCAACCAGGGAGAGTAATAGCAACATGGATTGACAGTATGTTTAAGTGTGGTCTGAGCAACCAGGGAGAGTAATAACAACATGGATTGACAGTATGTTTAAGTGTGGTCTGAGTAACCAGGGAGAGTAATAGCAACATGGATTGACAGTATGTTTAAGTGTGGTCTGAGCAACCAGGGAGAGTAATAGCAACATGGATTGACAGTAAGTTTAAGTGTGGTCTGAGCAACCGGGAGAGTAATAGCAACATGGATTGACAGTATGTTTAAGTGTGGTCTGAGTAACCAGGGAGAGTAATAGCAACATGGATTGACAGTAAGTTTAAGTGTGGTCTGAGCAACCAGGGAGAGTAATAGCAACATGGATTGACAGTATGTTTAAGTGTGGTCTGAGCAACCAGGGAGAGTAATAACAACATGGATTGACAGTAAGTTTAAATGTGGTCTGAGCAACCAGGGAGAGTAATAGCAACATGGATTGACAGTAAGTTTAAGTGTGGTCTGAGCAACCAGGAAGAGTAATAACAACATGGATTGACAGTAAGTTTAAGTGTGGTCTGAGCAACCAGGGAGAGTAATAGCAACATGGATTGACAGTATGTTTAAGTGTGGTCTGAGCAACCAGGGAGAGTAATAACAACATGGATTGACAGTAAGTTTAAGTGTGGTCTGAGCAACCAGGGAGAGTAATAACAACATGGATTGACAGTATGTTTAAGTGTGGTCTGAGCATCCAGGGAGAGTCTCAAAGTCAACATTTCAGTAGAATTTATACAAAATAAGTGTATCTATTATATATTTCATTATTAAAATGTAAAACATTTATACTGTAAGACAATTTATAGCTAAAATGTGTAGATAGATATTAGGTGTAAATACAAAGGAAGATAACTTGGAAGTGTTAACATACGGACACCAACATATTGTCCATTCATTTGTTGTCAGGGCATTTCTTCACATGATCTGCTTCCATTCTAATGACAGCACCATTACTGCAATGTTTATATGATACTGTTAATATGCTGTCTACAGAGACAATGAAATACTAAAGACTGTAAGCCATGTTGATAACATCACACTGATCTGTGTTACAGGCAATGTCAAATACTTTGGCCCCAACCAGGTCGACTCCAATTCGATGTAAGTTGACTCTTTTTCTTGCTTCTTGTTTATAAACAATTGTTCTCCCATTTCAAGATATTATCAAATTTGTAAGAACAAAGTGTCAACTGCATACAAACACCTCAATGTGTGGTAGAATGGCATTTTTGCTACAGCAGGATTACCTACATAGCCACTTCTGATACAGCAGGATTACCTACATAGCCACTTGTGATACAGCAGGATTACTTACATAGCCACTTATGATACAGCAGGATTACCTACATAGCCACTTGTGATACAGCAGGATTACCTACATAGCCACTTGTGATACAGCAGGATTACTTACATAGCCACTTCTGATACAGCAGGATTACTTACATAGCCACTTATGATACAGCAGGATTACCTACATAGCCACTTGTGATACAGCAGGATTACTTACATAGCCACTTATGATACAGCAGGATTACCTACATATCCACTTCTGATGCAGCAGGATTACCTGCACTGCCACTTTTGACAACTCTCAGCAACTTATAGTTGTGATATTTTGATTTGTAAGAAATATGCAGAATATTTTGTACTAGAATTGAGTTGACTATTAAAAATATTAGATATTGTTAAATACAGTTGCCAAACATTTGTTGACTTGTACTTGTGAGATCTGTGGATCAAATCTTCACCTTCTTTTTCTTTTATGCATATCTCAGGAAAGTTAAACAAGGTAATACAAAGGTTTCTTTCTTTCAAGTGTTTTCCTTTTTCACCTACTACACCCACATTACATGGTCACTGCCAGGTTTCTTGGTTATTGTGTATATGCCTTTGTAACATGCCAAAGATGCATGCTGCGTTATTATGTAAATGTGTATTCTTTTTATAACAGCTATATAGCACACCTTCTGTTTGATATTTTCTGTGGTTTTCTGTAGTTAATGAACAAAACATCACCACCACTTACACGTGCACCTGCCTTTCAAAGGACACATTTCTAGGTTCTCCTCCCTCATAGCTTAGGGCACAGGAGAGTTCAACTCCAGAATCATGAATTCTGGTGAAGGCTTAAGGTAGCTGGGGCAGCTAACGTGTTAACTGATTTTTTTTCCTCATAACATGCTACAAAATATTTAACTGAATGTCGACACCACAAATAATCACCCAGCACTAATGTCACATTTTGCCAATCCATCCTTTAAAAAAACAGTCCTTTTTGGAAATCCCCCTGACTTCTTAGAAACGCTGACGATGTTCCCATAGTAACGATCGCATGTGCTTCGATCTTCGAACCAACTTTATTCGTTTGCCGTGAATGCGAAACATATCGTCGGGTTACTGTGATTCCAGTACACTTCAGTACTATATCTACCTAACTAAATCCCATCCTTAAACCAACAAATATCAGCGCTAACATAGTGTATTATGCCTTTAAAGCTATAACGGAAACTGGCAAGTAGATGTGCCTTGGTGACCCCACGGATAATGGGCCAATCAAAATGATCGTAAACATGCCCTGTCACGTGTTTGTTAGATGGCAGGCGTAACCTGATATCATAGATGACAACACATTACAAATACAGATTCAAGGGCCAATGTGGTGGTAAATTAAGGGGACATGTCATTATTAGAAATGGTCGTTATGTTTTGTCAACAATACGTGAAACGCCAGTGAAAAACGTCACATTTCAGGCATGTTACGTGTAGCTATTGACATTTCTGTTATCACTAACAACCAGGAAATGATGCTTAATTTACTATTTTAGAAAAAACTATAACACTTACTACACTGCAATTTGGCATATGAATACGTCTTTCATGTAGACAACATTACACGAATTAGAATTATGATTGTTGAAGGGTTTGTGTCAAAAATACACTGCCACTTTAGGATGTCATTCAACTTTTGCTTAACTTATTCATGGTGGTGTAGCAGACATAATCCGTTTATGTTAACCAAAATTGTCCTCAAAGTTATCAGTGACACTGTCATACTTATACGTGTGTCATTTATTTCTTTGGGTATTTTCTCAAAATTATACAATTTGGCATTTTGTGGCTATTTTTTTTTCACATTTACAAAAATGTTTTTAAAATCTTGTAACATAACCAAATAAATGAAAAACTAAATTTTTCATTAATCTGGAATATTATATAGTATTTCAGCTACAATCTGTGAAGAAATTGTTAATTTATCTTAAAAACTTTACTGAAACTACTCAATTCAAGACAAACATATAATAGCCGCCCCAGGTACCTTAATTCCAATACATAAACAAACCACGCCTAACTTAACAAACATAACATTTAGGTGCCTTCATTATGAAAAACTTATGCATTTTTTGTAGCAGTTACCATGATAATGATTTGTTCCTGAAATATAAACCCATGCATTTAAAAGGCAGATGATTTAAAGGTTATTGAAAGAACATCTTGGACCATGCTACCATTGTTGACCATCCTACCGGTGTTAACCATGCTACCATTGTTGACCATGCTTCCAGTGTTGACCATACTAACATTGTTGGCCATGCTACCATTGTTGACAATGTTGACCATGCTACTATTGTTGACCATGGTGCCATTGTTGACCATGCTACCATTGTTGACCATCCTACCGTTGTTAATCATGCTACCATTGTTGACCAAGCTACTGTTGTTGACCATCCTACCGTTGTTAATCATGCTACCATTGTTGACCAAGCTACTGTTGTTGACCATGCTACCGTTGTTAATCATGCTACCATTGTTGACCATGCTACCACTGTTGACCATCCTACCGTTGTTAATCATGCTACCATTGTTGACCATGGTGCCATTGTTGACCATGCTACCATTGTTGACCATCCAACTGTTGTTAATCATGCTATCATTGTTGACCATCCTACCGTTGTTAATCATGCTACCATTGTTGACCAAGCTACTGTTGTTGACCATCCTACCGTTGTTAATCATGCTACCATTGTTGACCATGCTACCATTGTTGACCATCCTACCGTTGTTAATCATGCTACCATTGTTGACCAAGCTACTATTGTTGACCATCCTACTGTTGTTAACCATGCTACCATTGTTGACCATGCTACTGGTGTTGACAATGGTACCATTGTTGACAATGCTACCATTGTTGACCATGTTGACCTGTCACGTTTCTGAAATGACAAAACTGGAGATTTGTGTGCGATGCAGAATCACGAGTGAAGCCACCAAATGACAAATTGCGTCGCGCGTCGGTTAAAGGATAACATTCATTACTGCCTACTAAATTTTATTTACATCCAATTAAAAGTGTCTATAGCATGATTCCGGTGGCGGGGGAATTCAGAAAGATGAACAACACGAATATTAGCAGTGTTGCTATTCGGAAAGTTTTCCATCACAACAGGAAGGATCACGAAAAATGGGAGATTTCATTTCCCGCATGGGTGAACAGGAGATGGGTCCAAAAAGCGGGAGCATCCTACCAGAAACAGGAGAATTAATAGGCCTGGTCAGCTCTACTGTATATGGGAACTCTACTGTATCTGTCAGCTCTATTGTGTATTTCAGTTCTATTGTATAGGTCAGCTCTACTGTAAATGTCAGCTCTACTGTATCTGTCAGCTGTATTGTGTATTTCAGTTCTATTATATGTGTCAGCTCTATTGTATATGTCAGCTCTGTTTTATATGTCAGTTCTATTGTATATGTCGGCTCACTGTATCTGTCAGCTCTGTTGTATCTGTCAGTTCTATCGTATTTGTCAGCTCTATTGTATCTCTCAGCTCTGCTGTATCTGTCAGCTCTATTGTATATGTCAGCTCTGCTGTATCTGTCAGATCTATTGTATATGTCAGCTCTGCTGAATCTGTCAGCTCTATTGTATCTCTCAGCTCTGCTGTATCTGTCAGCTCTACTGTATCTGTCAACTCTGTTGTATATGTCAGCTCTGCTGAATCTGTCAGCTCTATTGTATCTCTCAGCTCTGCTGTATCTGTCAGCTCTACTGTGTCTGTCAACTCTGTTGTATATGTCAGCTCTGCTGAATCTGTCAGCTCTATTGTATCTCTCAGCTCTGCTGTATCTGTCAGCTCTATTGTATATGTCAGCTCTGCTGTATCTGTCAGCTCTATTGTATATGTCAGCTCTGCTGAATCTGTCAGCTCTATTGTATCTCTCAGCTCTGCTGTATCTGTCAGCTCTACTGTATCTGTCAACTCTGTTGTATTTGTTAGCTCTGCTGAATCTGTCAGCTCTATTGTATCTCTCAGCTCTGCTGTATCTGTCAGCTCTATTATATATGTCAGCTCTGCTGTATCTGTCAGCTCTATTGTATATGTCAGCTCTGCTGAATCTGTCAGCTCTATTGTATCTCTCAGCTCTGCTGTATCTGTCAACTCTGTTGTATATGTCAGCTCTGCTGAATCTGTCAGCTCTATTGTATCTCTCAGCTCTGCTGTATCTGTCAGCTCTATTGTATATGTCAGCTCTGCTGTATCTGTCAGCTCTATTGTATATGTCAGCTCTATTGTATCTCTCAGCTCTGCTGTATCTGTCAGCTCTACTGTATCTGTCAACTCTGTTGTATATGTCAGCTCTGCTGAATCTGTCAGCTCTATTGTATCTCTCAGCTCTGCTGTATCTGTCAGCTCTATTGTATATGTCAGCTCTGCTGTATCTGTCAGCTCTATTGTATATGTCAGCTCTGCTGAATCTGTCAGCTCTATTGTATCTCTCAGCTCTGCTGTATCTGTCAGCTCTACTATATCTGTCAACTCTGTTGTATATGTCAGCTCTATTGTGTATGTCAACTTTATTGTGTATGTCAGCTTTATTATGTCTGTCAGCTCTATTGTATTTGTCAGCTCTATTGTATATGTCAGCTCAACTATATCTGGCAGCTCTGTTGTATCTGTCAGTTCTATCATATTTGTCAGCTCTATTGTATATGTCAGCTCTGCTGTATCTGTCAGCTCTATTGTATATGTCAGCTCTGCTGTATCTGTCAGCTCTATTGTTATCTCGGCTCTGCTGTATCTCTCAGCTCTACTGTATCTGTCAACCCTATTGTATATGCCAGCTCTACTGTATCTGTCAACCCTATTGTATATGCCAGCTCTACTGTATCTGTCAACCCTATTGTATATGCCAGCTCTACTGTATCTGTCAACCCTATTGTATATGCCAGCTCTACTGTATCTGTCAACCCTATTGTATATGCCAGCTCTACTGTATCTGTCAACCCTATTGTATATGCCAGCTCTGTTTCAATTAACTCATCTGTCTAACTTCATATATTATGTGTGTCATTCTTTACTTCAGAAATACTTGAGCTATGATTCCCAGCATACAATTGTATTAGTTGTACAGCAATTATTCCCATGCAACAAGTCAACATCAGTATTAGATCACCGATTTTATGAGTTTGATTGCAGTGGATGATTTAGTCGAAATTTGTTTACTATAAATACTGCAGGCTACAGCATTGTGTTATCTTCTTGTATTCTTGTTTATGCATGTTTGTTGGCCATGCATTTTAATTTATATGTAATAGAATTTATAACAACTTGATATGTTTTAAAATGTTAGTGTTGAGCTACAGCGGTGGCAAGTGGGATTTATAGTGGTATATATATATATATATATGCCATGTATGGAACTTATGGTGGTGTATATGCCCTGTCGGGAATTACAGTGGTGTAAATGTTTTGTGGGACTTACAGTGATGTATATGCAAGGTGGGACTTACAGTGATGTATATGCCAGGTGGGACTTACAATGTTGTATATGCCAGGTGGGACTTACAGTGATGTACATGCCAGGTAGGACTTACAATGTTGTATGCCAGGGAATTACAGTGGAAGTTCTACCTGGCATATACACTGCTATAACCCTTGATAGATGCACAAGGCAGTCATATTGTTAGTGTTCTGGTTAAATTCTCCATAGCAGAACAAGTCAGTCACGTTGTTGGCGTCCTGGAATAATTCTACATAGCAGCATAAGTCAGTCACATTGTTGGTGTCCTGGTATAAGTCTCCATTGCAGCACAAGTCAGTCATGTTGTTGGTGTCCTCGTATAAGTCTCCATATCAGCACAAGTCAGTCATATTGTTGGTGTCCTGGTATAAGTCTCCATATCAGCACAAGTCAGCCACTTTGTTGGTGTCCTGGTATAAGTCTCCATTGCAGCACATATCAGCCATGCTCTTTGTGTCCTGGTATAAGTCTCCATTGCAGCATAAGTCGGTCACATTGTTGGTGTCCTGGTATAAGTCTCCATTGCAGCATAAGTCAATCACGTTGTTGGTGTCCTGGTATAAGTCTCCAATGCAGCATAAGTCAGTCACGTTGTTGGTGTCCTGGTGTAAGTCTCCATTGCAGCATAAGTCAATCACGTTGTTGGTGTCCTGGTATAAGTCTCCATTGCAGCATAAGTCAATCACATTGTTGGTGTCCTGGTATAAGTCTCCATTGCAGCATAAGTCAGTCACATTGTTGGTGTCCTGGTATAAGCCTCCATTGCGGCACAAGTCAGTCATGTTGTTGGTGTCCTGGTATAAATTTACATAGAAGCACAAGTCAGTTACGTTGTTGGTGCCTGGTATAAGTCTCCATAGCAGCACAAGTCAGTCACATTGTTGTAGACTGGACTGTTGGTGTATTTGTGAGATGATGCAACATGGTTTGACAGTTTAAACCACCAAATTATATTCTTGTCTTTGTATCATTGTTCAGTTAAATAGTTTTTTAAACACACCTGTAAAGAATTTATGCAAACATTTTACAGCGCCATTGTCTACAATATTAGGATGATTTTTCATAAAAGAAAAAACAACAACAAAACTGTACTGTGAGGTGGGTGTGTATTAGATGGGGTGGCTGAATAATTAGTCTCATTGTCCAGTGGCCATGATTATTTTACAGATTTGAGCCCTTGGGATGGCCACTTAGTGCCCTATCATGTAGTGTCCTCTTTCTCCCTCACTAAGAACGCAATGTGTGGTGCCTCTGGAGTATTTTGACACAAATGTCCTTGGAGTATTTTGACACAAATGTCCTTGGAGTATTTGGAGTATTTTGACACAAATTGTGAAATATAAAAAATATTAATAAGAATAAAAAACTTCTTTCATGCAGTAGACCCTTTCCGTTATACCACCATGCCACCTGGTAGATTGTAATGAAACATAGAGGTTCGGGTAACAGAACCACAGGCCTATGCATTATGCAATGTGATGTTCTTGGGGTTACCTGATTCTTTGCATTCCATTATAAGCCACCAGATAGTGTGGTGGTAACAGGAAGGGTCTATTCAGGTGGTTAAGTATGGTTAAAAGATAAATCTTCAAATGGTGGCACAATGATATTATGTTCACTACTGACCTAACACTAAGAAGGAGTGAAGTGTTGGTGTAGCAAGTGAGAAAGCCCTAGTTACATTCTTAGTTTCAACTCCAGGAATAAAATATAGACCAGACTAAATGATCAAAGGTGTCTATGCTTTCTTGCAGGAGTTGTTATAGAAACTGATATTTTGCAAGTGCACCTAAATTAATGGCAAAAAGTCTTGTCCATGTAAATGTTTAATAATGCTTGTGTGAAGTTTTTCCTCTGTCCGTTGACCTCCCTTGACCAGTTCATATGTGCCCTGTATTCAACCTGCTGTTCTATCATCATAGGCCATAAATTTGTGGCAGGGGAGCTTCATCCTTTGGCTTTTACGGAAAACCACGTAAACACGTCACCCACCCCCAGCAATGATGACACAAATCAGGTGCGAGAAACACCCATTTAGGTAAATATTTCCTCTGCTTCGCTTATTGTCACTGCAGATGTTGTCCCTCCCCTACTGTGCCTTGTTTGTGGTCAGTGATGGTCAATGTTTGTACGCATCCTATGTGTAAACATGTTAGTGTAGCTTCTCTATCAACAAGAACACATGCAAGAGCAGCATAACTGAGCTACTTGTCACTGAGCACTAGCAAGTGTAACAGTTGTGTACAGTGAGTGTTGTACAACTCAAGTACTTGTCACTGAGAAACAAGCAAGTATGACATTGTGTACAGTGAATGTTGTACAACTCAAGTACAGCTGCTGTGAAGCAGCAGGCTGTGGTCAGACACTGCTCCTCTCTTGTCTGCCTGCTTCAGTGATGCCCTCCAATAGTAGTAGCTGTCCCAGACATAGACGTCTATGCCACGGTCCTAAACTGTATGTCCTCCATGTTGCCCACTGAGTTCTTGTATTGTTCAGTCATACTTGTAGTTTACAAAGCCACATCTAAATATAGTACCGGTGCATACTTCCACGGGTGAAGCAAGTATTGTACTGGTGCATACTTCCACGGGTGAAGCAAGTATTGTACCAGTGCATACTTCCACGGGTGAAGCAAGTATTGTACCGGTGCATACTTCCACGGGTGAAGCAAGTATTGTACCGGTGTATACTTCCACGGGTGAAGCAAGTATTGTACCAGTGCATACTTCCACGGGTGAAGCAAGTATTGTACCGGTGCATACTTCCACGGGTGAAGCAAGTATTGTACTGGTGCATACTTCCACGGGTGAAGCAAGTATTGTACCGGTGCATACTTCCACGGGTGAAGCAAGTATTGTACCAGTGCATACTTCCACGGGTGAAGCAAGTATTGTACCGGTGCATACTTCCACGGGTGAAGCAAGTATTGTACCGGTGTATACTTCCACGGGTGAAGCAAGTATTGTACCGGTGCATACTTCCACGGTTGAAGCAAGTATTGTACCAGTGCATACTTCCACGGGTGAAGCAAGTATTGTACCAGTGCATACTTCCACGGTTGAAGCAAGTATTGTACCAGTGCATACTTCCACGGTTGAAGCAAGTATTGTACCAGTGCATACTTCCATGGGTGAAGCAAGTATTGTACCAGTGCATACTTCCACGGGTGAAGCAAGTATTATACCAGTGCATACTTCCACGGGTGAAGCAAGTATTGTACCAGTGCATACTTCCACGGGTGAAGCAAGTATTGTACCAGTGCATACTTCCACGGTTGAAGCAAGTATTATACCAGTGCATACTTCCACGGGTGAAGCAAGTATTGTACCAGTGCATACTTCCACGGGTGAAGCAAATATTGTACCAATGCATACTTCCACGGTTGAAGCAAGTATTGTACCAGTGCATACTTCCACGGGTGAAGCAAGTATTGTACCAGTGCATACTTCCACGGGTGAAGCAAGTATTGTACCATTGCATACTTCCACGGTTGAAGCAAGTATTGTACCAGTGCATACTTCCACGGGTGAAGCAAGTATTGTACCAGTGCATACTTCCACAGGTGAAGCAAGTATTGTACCATTGCATACTTCCACGGTTGAAGCAAGTATTGTACCAGTGCATACTTCCACGGGTGAAGCAAGTATTATACCAGTGCATACTTCCACGGGTGAAGCAAGTATTGTACCATTGCATACTTCCACGGTTGAAGCAAGTATTGTACCAGTGCATACTTCCATGGGTGAAGCAAGTATTGTACCAGTGCATACTTCCACGGGTGAAGCAAATATTGTACCAGTGCATACTTCCATGGGTGAAGCAAGTATTATACCAGTGCATACTTCCACGGGTGAAGCAAATATTGTACCAATGCATACTTCCACGGGTGAAGCAAGTATTGTACCAGTGCATACTTCCACGGGTGAAGCAAGTATTGTACCAGTGCATACTTCCACGGGTGAAGCAAGTATTGTACCGGTGTATACTTCCACGGGTGAAGCAAGTATTGTACCGGTGCATACTTCCACGGGTGAAGCAAGTATTGTACCGGTGTATACTTCCACGGGTGAAGCAAGTATTATACCAGTGCATACTTCCACGGGTGAAGCAAATATTGTACCAATGCATACTTCCACGGGTGAAGCAAGTATTGTACCAGTGTATACTTCCACGGGTGAAGCAAGTATTGTACCAGTGCATACTTCCACGGGTGAAGCAAGTATTGTACCAGTGCATACTTCCACAGGTGAAGCAAGTATTGTACCATTGCATACTTCCACGGTTGAAGCAAGTATTGTACCAGTGCATACTTCCACGGGTGAAGCAAGTATTATACCAGTGCATACTTCCACGGGTGAAGCAAGTATTGTACCATTGCATACTTCCACGGTTGAAGCAAGTATTGTACCAGTGCATACTTCCATGGGTGAAGCAAGTATTGTACCAGTGCATACTTCCACGGGTGAAGCAAATATTGTACCAATGCATACTTCCATGGGTGAAGCAAATATTGTACCAGTGCATACTTCCATGGGTGAAGCAAGTATTGTACCAGTGCATACTTCCACGGGTGAAGCAAGTATTGTACCAGTGCATACTTCCACGGGTGAAGCAAGTATTGTACCAGTGCATACTTCCACGGGTGAAGCAAGTATTGTACCAGTGCATACTTCCATGGGTGAAGCAAGTATTATACCAGTGCATACTTCCACGGGTGAAGCAAATATTGTACCAATGCATACTTCCACGGGTGAAGCAAGTATTGTACCAGTGCATACTTCCACGGGTGAAGCAAGTATTGTACCAGTGCATACTTCACGGGTGAAGCAAGTATTGTACCGGTGTATACTTCCACGGGTGAAGCAAGTATTGTACCGGTGCATACTTCCACGGGTGAAGCAAGTATTGTACCGGTGTATACTTCCACGGGTGAAGCAAGTATTATACCAGTGCATACTTCCACGGGTGAAGCAAATATTGTACCAATGCATACTTCCACGGGTGAAGCAAGTATTGTACCAGTGCATACTTCCACGGGTGAAGCAAGTATTGTACCAGTGCATACTTCCACGGGTGAAGCAAGTATTGTACCAGTGCATACTTCCACGGGTGAAGCAAGTATTGTACCGGTGTATACTTCCACGGGTGAAGCAAGTATTGTACCGGTGTATACTTCCACGGGTGAAGCAAGTATTGTACCAGTGCATACTTCCATGGGTGAAGCAAGTATTATACCAGTGCATACTTCCACGGGTGAAGCAAATATTGTACCAATGCATACTTCCACGGGTGAAGCAAGTATTGTACCAGTGCATACTTCCACGGGTGAAGCAAGTATTGTACCAGTGCATACTTCCACGGGTGAAGCAAGTATTGTACCAGTGCATACTTCCACGGGTGAAGCAAGTATTGTACCAGTGCATACTTCCACGGGTGAAGCAAGTATTGTACCGGTGTATACTTCCACGGGTGAAGCAAGTATTGTCAGTTGTGCCTCAATAAGATCATTTATCATCCCCACTGTCACGTGGCCCAAACTCACAAATGTACTGCACTGATGTGAGATTTATTATTATATGACATTTGAATTTATTACTGCACAAGTAAATATAATATAATTCACCTGCTCAAAGGATAATTATGAACTTAAGGAATCTGGCAGTGAGTGATGTTAGAAAACCATACGGAACAAAGCAAGACATTATTTTCCTTCATAATTGTAACTGCAAAGATGCCCCACTCATAGAGCTCACCACACAGAGCATCAACCTTCTATCATCTGATCTGTTGTTATCAACATCATTGTTTCTTTTCTCTGTCCATTACTATTATTTTCCATCCTGGGTTGAGTACCCAGTTCTAGCATCAATTCTTCCATCGCAAACTGTTGATGAATGTTATGATGAATTGGTTTTAGAAACACTGCACTGTGTCACTTGATGAAGTGAATGTGTCGTGTCCGTCACAAGCTTTTAACACTGACATTGCAAGTGTCCTGCATCTGTTAGTGTTCTTTGGCTTCTGTTTGGTCCTTAGTGGAATGTCTTTTTCAAATAATGTCCTTATTGTAATCATTTTGTAACCATCTGCTGTGAACCTTCATTGTAGCATGTCCCTTTGTTGTGTTTTGTTTTGTATCTGCACTCATTTTGATGAATAATTAATTTGGTTGTCTCCATTGTTGGCACATCCATTAAGATCCAGCTGTAAGACATGTACAGTTGTGGAGTAGGCTTAAAAAGTGTTTCTATTCTAAGGACATCGGACAGATAGATTATGATTACTTGTTATTTGAGTTTATCAAGATCCTGAAAGCCAGTTGCTCCAGTGTAACATAATAGAACTTCATTCTACCAGTCTGTGGACCAAGACTTTATATTCATCTCATCTCATGACTGAGATATTCAATAAAACCAGTCAGATGGCAAGTGAACAAGGCTTATCGACACTCCTACCATTTTTTCTCTATGCACAAATGTTGGTTGTTCTACTTTTGTAGGCTGTTTTTTGGCTGTTGTTTTGCTGCACTGTGTAAATGTTTGCCTCATTGTACATATGTAGACTTATGTTTGCCTCATTGTACATATGTTGGCTTCTGGTTGCCTCATTGTACAGATGTTAGCTTCTGATTGCCTCATTGTACATATGTAGACTTATGTTTGCCTCATTGTAAATATGTTGGCTTCTGGTTGCCTCATTTTACATATGTTGGCTTCTGGTTGCCTCATTTTACATATGTTGGCTTCTGGTTGCTTCATTGTACATATGTTGGATGCATTGTGATACATGTTGTTGTTGCTGTTGTTGTACAGTTGTTTGCAACATTGTCAGTGTTCTGTTTTTAATCATTCTATTTATCAGATACAGTCAGCTATAGTCAAGTTGAAGTTCCTCAGTGAAAACTTTACGTATAATAAATTACTAACATATTTTGTATTTTCATATGATAAGAGATTATGAAAACAGAAAATTATTACCTAATGACTACCTAATGTGTGTTATTCATTGTTTTCAGTAGATTCACAGGCAAGTTCAGAACCACAAGAGGAGGAAGAAGCCCTGTAGACAGCAACACCAGGCGACATGGCGGGGTATCTACACTGTACCACAGTGCTTGGAGGTGCTTACTTGGGGTGCGTAGGTCACTACGTCTCTGTCGTCACCATGGTGATACACAGTCAGAATGGGAACTATATGAAGGACAGGCTAAAGAACCACTGGCGCCGATATACCGAACAGTCGAGGGTAAATTTGTGTTTGGCAATATTTACTCAAGCAGTGGGCCCCAGCCAGTCGAGGAGTTGGCTGATGTGCTGACACAGAAAGACACAGAAAGAGTAAATCACAACTACAATGAGGTGTCACCTCGTGACTTGAGTGCCACACTGTGTCCTGTATCAAGCCGCGGAGACAGGCGCATGTGTGTCACCAGCAGTCCTCAGTATGACGCTGATCGCGGACGTTTCTTCCTCAATGATGTCAGCTCCATAGCACTGCTTCCATTGGCCAGTGATAACTGGTCGCCTGACCCAAGTCAAGTAAAGGACAGTCTCTACAGGGAGATGTCAAATAATCTAAATTTATTCCGGGAGTCACAGTGGCAGAAACATAACAGTGCTTCGTGGTTGTCAGACTACAAATACTGTTGGAGTGGAGCGCCACCTGGTGCATACTGTCAAAAGGTCACAAGGTATCCTCAGGGGTCGAGTGTAACAGTGCAAGATAATGGCACAGGGAGCAGCACCAGTAGCCGACCTGTGATGTACACTCGAGATCAGCTGAGTCACACCATTGACAAGGTACGCAGTCGGGGTACCAGCCCTCAGACAGCATACATGTCTCATACACCCCACAGTAGAGGTACCAGCCCTCAGACAGCATACATGTCTCATACACCCCACAGTAGAGGTACCAGCCCTCAGACAGCATACATGTCTCGTGCACCCTTCAGTAGAGGTAGCAGCCCTCAGACAGCATACATGTCTCATGCACCCTTCAGTAGAGGTACCAGCCCTCAGACAGCATACATGTATCATACACCCTTCAGTAGGGGTACCAGCCGTCATATTGCATACATGTCTCATACACCCCACAGTAGAGGTACCAGCCCTCAGACAGCAGACAAGTCTCATACACCCCACAGTAGAGGTACCAGCCCTCAGACAGCATACATGTCTCATACACCCCGCAGTAGAGGTGCCAACCCTCAGACAGTAGACAAGTCTCATACACCCCGCAGTAGAGGTGCCAGCCCAACCAGGGATCAGTCAGCTGATTACACTCAACATAGCCAGTATTCAGCCCAGCAGAGTTCTGTGTATTCACCAGACTACTCTCCTGGTGTGGAGAGGTATGACAAATAGCCAGAACTTGGCCACCTTTAAACTCTGGTGCCAGTGCAGTCAAGCATCTACTACACTACAACAGATTGACATTACGTGAGGCATGTTGTAGTCCTGGAGAAACAATTCTCCAGGATTGAGTGCAAGACATGGTGGACGTTACCTGCCACAGATTGAATCAACGAGATGTCATCGTGTCACCTCAGTCAGTCTAAGCAGTGGCTTTGGCAGCAAGGACATCATGCAGCACAACGTCAAGTCATGGGGCACTCACAGCCTGCAGCACATCTCATAGGAACCTCTCTAGGCCTCACCAAGACAGACTGGGTGAGACACACTCACCAAGTGGCAGCAGTGAGCTTGTTGAGGCGAAGTTGTTAGATGAATCACAACTTGACACCAGGTGGCATCAGTGAGTTTGTTGAGTTGCAATTGTTGGACAAATTACGACTTGGCAGTGAGTGAGTTTGAGTTGCAGTTGTTGGAAGAATTATGACCAGTGAGTTTGTTGAGACATGAACACGTCCACTAGTGGTGACGATCAGCCACTAGCAGCCGCTAGAAACACTAAGACAGTGAGACTGCCAGGTGCCAGCAAGTTAAGGTGTCCTACACCGAACAAGAACTGTTGTAGGTTACATGAAGGTCACACACTGTGTGTTGTTGTAATGTGCTGCACATATTTGGAGAATTGTTGAAAGAGAAAAGTACACATCTACATGCAACATGTTGATAAAGTCATGGTTTTAAGCTACATTTACTATTCAAGTATGTTTGTTTGGACGGTTTAACTTTATTTGTCACATGATGTTGGACTGCATTTGTACATTATTGTATACTTCCTTCAATTGATGCATCTTCATCCAACCAATAGTGTGCTCTACACGTGAGCTGGATAATATGCCTACTATGGAAATGACCGTACATTAGGTTGATAGAAATGTTAAATGAATATGTTAGGAGTATGAAGCACATGCATCTTATTCCACTGTTTTATTGCCTTCATTTTAGAAAAACAAAGTACAGTAGATTGCTTTCATGATAGGTAATTTTACTGGTAACACAGTTACTGTTGTTTCATGTCAGACTCATTACCGTCTGACATGAAACTGAGTTATGTAACAGAAGATACAACTACACTAACTCATAATGCTCACTAGTGTCTCAAATAGTTTTTTAGTATTTCAAGTAATATTGGTTTTAATGTTTAAAAAAATATTGTGTATGTATACTATTTTGAAATGCACTATTTCTAATATATACCTATACTACAATCTACAACATGCACTGGGCTGAAGTGATTTGGGCCAACATGCACTGGGCTGAAGTGATTTGGGCCAACATGCACAAGCCTGAAGTTATTTGGGTGGGCTGAAGTGATTTGGGTCAACAAGCACCGCATTGAAGTGATTTTGGCTAACATGCACTGGGTTGGAGTTATCTGGGCCAACATGCACTGTGCTGAAGTGATTTTGGCCAACATGCACTGGATTGAAGTGATTTGGGCCGACATGAACTGGGCTTAAGTGAATTGGGCCAACATGTACTGGGCTGAAGTGATTTGGGCTAATCTGCAGCAGGCTAGGCTCATATATATGTCAAGTCACTACTGATATGCAGATTATTTTTTAAAAGTCCTGTAAAAAATTATAAGGTATGGTCTGGTTGCACCCTCTCCTTGCACTGGTGTTACCATGAGTATAGAAATTTGGAAATGAAGCTTGTTTTAATGGTACATAAAATTCTACAATTTTATTTAAGATTTATATATATGTAGGCTATGTAATTTGAGAGTATAGAAACTTTAGTTTTAAAAATATGTTCAGTACATTGCATAAAAAAGTTACTTTACCTTACCAGTGCTACAGTTGACATTTTCTTCTAAAAATGCGTACAAGTATCAAAATTAATATTATCGCTACAATAATTTATACCAGGTCTTGCCTTCTCATGTGCAGCTTCATTTGTATCATGTTCTGTTGTAGCCTTATAATGTGTATGTCGTTTACATATATGGCTTCACTCTAACATCTCTCCATCACCTAGTTTTCAAGTCACTGTAGTAGGTGTTGATCCAGATTGTATCATTTATATCAATAATTAAATGCATTAATCCAACAATGTTGAAGAATATCTTGAATAAACTGGTAAATTGTTTGATCTACTCTTTCCATAAACTTTTAAATTATAGGTACTAATTATATACAAAGTAGATGATCTAATTCTGATGATGGAGTGTTAAAGATCGATGTGATAGAGTAGCAGATGCAAAAGCACTGTATACATGACAGCAGAGTGCCATCTCACTAAGGCAATGTAGAGTAATAATGAACTATATTGGTAGTATGAAGTTTCAGTAATGACATGTTAAATGTGTGGATGACAATACACATATTATTTCTGTTACACGGCTGGGTCGAGGTACAGCGTAATACTTCAAGTATGCAAATGTGTAAATATGATCAGGTTCTGCACTTTAACAATGTGCACACATTTATGTTTCCATGCATGTCTCGTCTGTGCATGCATGAGTAAATTGGATAGGATATTGTATAATTATGCACTCGGGTTACATGAGCCTGTAAAAAGCTATAAATGAAACAAACTTCATGTTGGTGAAATGACAAGCATGTTGCTAGTTAGATACATGATAGGATGTTCACTGTGTTGTGTATATATTGCTGTAAATCAAGGTCTTATTTATTTTAACAAAATGTAGATTTCATTTTGCATTGCAATAAATGTCTTTCTACAAAGCGTGTTGATTTGCTTGAAATATGTCACAAGAATCAAGTTAATGGAATCATACTTTATTGTTATTTACATGTTACATTATAACAGACTGTCACTACCATGTGGTACATAAATATATTCTAACATTAGAAGGATTTAGAACATAAAACATGTTAATCGCATTTGAATTAATCTGTTTCAGTAAATGATGATACAGTCATGTCTCATTTACAATTATGCACACTTTGGTTGGATTAACAAAGTGTTCAGGTTGATGAGACATCTTTTGATCGTCCACACTAGGACTATTGGTAATAAACATCATGAAATATATTTATTGCCGACTGATATACAAACTGTTGCTGTGATGTACGGCTATAAATGCAATCACCGAGACCGTTAAGTATAAAACAGACTGATCTCAAACAAACCAGTTAAGGTCAGTGAATCATATTTATTAGTGTTATGCAGCCAGTTGGTTCCCCAAATTGTTCACACAGATTACTGAAAAACGAGATTATTGAAGAACGAATAAACAAGACATGACTATTGTTTTACTAAACCTGTTTCACAACATTTGAAAGTGTTTGTTGGATGCATGTGGTAGTGTGGGGACCAGATGGAGAAGTCATCTACATTCACACATACCACCATGACGGCATCTTCTGGTAACATCTTCAGCAAAAGCAGACACAAGAATGTAACTGCAATGGTTCTATAAAGCAACTTGAATAAAAAAGATGAATGACAGTATTTCTTTAAGCTAATGCTATAAATACAACGCATTTGATGGAACATTTTCAAATATAACAGACGGATCTGTTTGTTTGTAAGTCACAACTCCCATCAGCAACATTGATGATGAACTAATGCTTAGCTACAAATGAACCCTTCCATCATTGTTTCTGCTAAACACACTATGTGAGGCAATGCATCACCACAGTGACATGATTTTTACACAATTAGTTAATTGTAAACCCATATTGACATGATTGCCTAATTACATAAAAAATTATGTCATCGTTGTGATGCATTGCTCTGGCAACTAGAACTACTGGAGAAATGAGCTCACCAGGTTTTCAACAATGAACAGTTCATAAAAAACTTATGCTACCAGGTCCAAAGTCAACACCTGTTAACAACCACTAACTGGTAGATGGTAGAATTAGTCATAATTTAGATTTTATTTACATTCAAATGTGATATTTCTTGAGCATTGTTATGTCTGTTTTCATACACAAAATAATGTTGAAAATTTAGATATTTTGTAAGAGTTTTTATGATAAAGTAACATGAAAGCCTGTTTAGAAGCCGATATGAGTCTAACCTACAGTGTGACAGTGCTAGCCCAAGGCCATAAACACCAGGGTTGCAGCTGGGTACCTCTTTCATGGCCATTAACCACAGGGTTGCAGGTGATGTGCCCCATCAAAGGTAATTAGCCCCAGGGTTGCAGCTGATGTGCAATGTCCAGGGCTATTAACCCCAGGGTTACAGCTAATGTGCCCCATCCAGGGCCATTAACCCCATGGTTACAGCTGATGTGCACCATCTAGGGCCATTAATCCCAGGGTTGCAGCAGCTATGCCCCATCCAGGGCCATTAACCCCAGGGTTGCAGTTGCTATGCACTGGCCAGGGCCACTAATACCAGTGTGGATGCTGTGTCCGCTTGTTCCAACCCATCTGCTGTTGCTGCATCAACCATTGATTGCGTTGTTGCTCCATCAGCTGCTGCTGTTGCTGCTGTGCTGCGAGCAGCTGCTGTTGGTGTATCCTCTGTCTCTGAGCTTCCTTTGTTGGGTAGTGGTTGCCAGAGCTTAACATTGACTGTGCTGCCAGTGGATTTGTCAACCCAGCGCCGAGCTGGTTCAATAGCATCATCTGACTGTACATGTCACTGGCCAAGTTCTGGATGTGGTCTGGAGCAGACATGGACCGAGCCATCTCGTTGTGTAGTGGCGGCATTACTCCACTGTGGGGCATTGCTGCATTGGAAACTGGGCCCTGGCTGCCTGACTGGTTGTGTCTGGAGCCTGGTCGTGTCTGTAGTCGCAGCTGTTTGTCGTACAGCTGAATCCCATTCATCAGTTCTATGGTATATGGCACTGACTGACCATGGCAGAATGTGATGAAGGCATATTTCGGTTTGTTTGTCTCTTTGTCTGTCACAATCTTCACTTTCTCCAGTGGCCCAGCCTATAAGGTAAAAAACATTATCAATAACAATTGTATAATAAATATAATTATATACTGTGCCATTAGTTCTGCTCTTGATTGTCGAATATTTACAAGTGTGAAAGGCGTACATTGATCAATAAATTTCTTCATCACTTTTATCATTGCAACACTTGTGTGTATCTGTCCCATTAAATTTTTTAAATTGGGTTTAGTTTGGTGGGACTTTTGTCCATGTACCTATGACATCAACTACTGAGGCAGTTAGTAGATGTAGGTTAATGTCAATGAATCCCAGTTGGTACCTGAATTTTGCTTGGAATTCACTATGGGGCAACCCATGAGGTTGGAAGAGCAGGCTGACTGACAGTAGCTGACACAAGGCACTTGGCTGTGAATGGCTTAGTGAACTGTGCCACAGCTAGGATAAATTGATTCCCTTGCATCTATCTGGCCAGTGTGTATGACAGTCTGGTTTCCTTACTTTATTATACAATGAAAGTGGAAGTGTTTCACCACACAGGCTTTCACCACAAGTCTTCCTGCCTGTTCCCATGATTCCAGGGTCCACCTATTACTGTATTGTAATCCATAATGTAGCCCTATAAATGTGTTTAATCAAACCTAAATGGTAAATAAAACAAATGTGAGCAAACAATAAATAAATACTATATTATTGTGGGATTTTGTCCACTTTTCACCCTGTTGGATTTTGGCCTGTGGAATTTTTTCACGTTACGTGTTCAGGTATTTAATGATTATGGATAGTGTGTAACATTATGGATAGTGTGTAACATTATGGATAGTGTGTAACATTATGGATAGTGTGTAACATTATGGATAGTGTGTAACATTAAGTCGGCAGGAAATATAGCAACATTTCACCATCAAGTAAAACCCCACCTGTTTAAAACTTGCTTATAATCCATAGCTCCTCAGCGTACCGATCCCACTGTTTATGACTGGAATTGTTAAACCAACTAGAACTGTCTAACCCTTTTGTTTTGGTGCACTGCTGAGCTTGGGTTTCCTGAAGAGTTTAGTGCAACAGCAGTTTTCACATCTGTACAGCATCATCTGGCGGAGTAGTGTAACACAATTTCCTGAGGATCAGTACTTATTTTAAAATAAGCATACAGTGAGTTTCAGTGGTTAACTTATATGCGGCTAGTTGGCATTTCCGTATAATAAAAATTGCCTCGATCCTCGGAACTTTAATCTTTATTGATGTAGTATATTTACACTGACAATGTAATAGTATTATTACTATTCTTTAATCTTTATTTATAAAGTATATTTACATTGACAATATAATAGTATTATTAATAAACTTTAATCTTTATTTATGTAGTATATTTATTTATGTAGTATATTTACCGTCAGAAATTGTATAAAATGGGAATTCTAAAATGCTGCATCACCGCAGAGTCTCTGGCTCAATCGGCCTTCCCATAATTGTTCAGATCGAGAGGAACATTAATAAAGAAGGTTAAAAAGAATATCCATACTAAAAATCATTAAAATAATATTTTTGCATCGTTTAATTGTTCTGCTCAGCTACACCAAGACGCTTATTGCAACTGAATAAATACTAAGTAGACTCACTAGATGGCACCATGGTTGTCCCAACACATTAAAGGCGTACGTTGATTAAGCACATCGCTTCGAATTTGACACATGAACATTTCGGTCAACCATTTGTTATTACTATGTGTCTAAAACTACTTATGAATGTTGTTTGGAACTACCAGACATATATGCATATATATATATACCAAACATATATTATACAATCACTGATGGTCAAAGGGATACCAGAGCACTGCATGGCCTGCTGATATTGGTAAATATTTGATGGGAGTGAAAGTTTGTCTATCGTCGCTGAACTGTGACATCGATGGAGAGTAAATTATACTCATGTTGCCTGATTTTGTGCACCTTTTGGTTTGTATATGCAAGGTTAGCATAACTATCCAATTATTATATTTTTGTATGATGCTATAACCACAACTCATGTTGTCAGTTCAGTGCACAAAATTATATCCAGTGATGAATCACTAGTTGCAGAACGATAAAATACTGCGTTGCCACGGTATTAAGCGACACATGAAGTTGGCACATGCAACCTGGATTTGCAACATATCGCAAAAAAAATGTGGGTGTACGCTTATTAGAGCATGTACGCTTATTAGGGCAAATAGGGTAGATGGAATAAAAGACCTAAGTCAATTAGTGTAATTAATACATCAACAAACAAGATTATTCATTTTTAATGATTGAGTAGTTGTATTGCTTAATAAAATGTTTAAAAATAACACTTAATGTACTGATTATTAGTAAATAGGAAGTTTCTAATATCTTCAATTTCTTTGCAAAATGTGGGGCACTGTAGCTGGGCGGTTAGACTGCCAGACTGTCAATGGAGAGGACCGAGTCCACCTGCTTCATCCCACTTCCTCAGTTCACTCAGTAATAAATATAAAGAACCGGGCAATAAACGGTGATGGTATTCCAGCGGTGGAATTATAAGAATGAACATCTTTTGCACAGTAATTGCAGCATGGCTGGATGCTTCAATAGAAGTTGAAATGGTGTTAGTGTGAACATGTCTGCAGTTGGCAAAGTGTAATGCGCTCTAAGCAACGAATGTTGTAGGGATGCTGTATAAATTGAACGCTTCATTAAATTAATAAAAAAAAATTTATTCCAGATGCCAATATATGGAGGACAAGAGGCTATTTTATTAATAATATATGATGATGGGTGATGAGGGGTGATGGGTGATGAGGTGCAGTATATCCATGTGCTAAATGTTACTATAAAAAATTAATGCGGATCATGATATCCTGAAAAAGGAAACGTGTGAGTTAGAGCCAACCAAGTTATTACAAGAGTTGCTACATTGTGTGTGCATGATGTTTCATGTTTAATGTGTCTCTTGTCGTAGGCAGGAGCATTGGCAGGAATATTGTCAGAGGGAGAACCAATTTTTTTTATAATATGGGCTTTCACGGTGATGTCAAACACCGATCACGTGATCGTTTTGCAATGACTGGTTGGCGAAACACAGCTTGTTGGTGAGCTTTGTGTGTATTTTGTTGGATAGGTTTCTAGTTTGTTTTGTATTTTTTTACACACACAGATGTAAACATTGCCAAACGAACATGTTTGTGGACGTCATTTCAACTTTGAACTGCTATTAACAGTTAATATTACCAATGGATATAATCCATTCAGGACTGTTGGCAGCTGTTGTATAAAATTAAAGCAGAATGAACACTGAAAAAGGAAATGTCTGTAATATTTGAACCCTGCAATGGCAGCCTAGCCATGCCCTAGGCGTATTCTCGCAGCACTGACTCTGCCACTGGCACTGTCATTGACCCCATTCATGGGTAATACATGAACGTTGTTTTCTGGCTAACAAAGTCATTAAACCATTTATTTTTATGAAACTAAGTTTAATATTTATCATACGACTGTGCTAGTGAGTGATTTATAAGCTTTCACAGACTCTCGGCTGAACATTTCTGGCTTGTTGGTCGCGTAATGCCGAAGGTTTAATCAGTTCAGAGGCTGGGTCGTTCTACCAGCCATTTTGAACAAAATACAGATCTGGTAACTTACTAAAGCTATCACTGTGCTTTAGTTTCTTACTGTAACATTCCCTTGAACTGGGATCTAAAACATTGACGTATTTAGCCCAGTACTCATTCATGTTTGCTCGAGCATAGCAAGGCGCATTTGTTAGAGAAAGCTTAGCTGGTTTGCAGCTTTTGCCAGCCAGCGTGCATACTGTGCATATGCAAAAGTGACGTCACGTGTTGGTAATGGTACTAATGGTACACATGAAAGCCCTTATGTCAGCCATGTCATTTCGACAGAAGTCTTTACAGTTACCAAATTGTCCAATTTTAATGGTAAGTAATGATATCATTGTATTTAACAAATGTACTAAATTTTTCTGATTTTTCTTACATATTTTACCTTGTTAGCACCTTTGAGTAAGTTTTTACCTAAATATATAGTGCCTAATTTATTATTTTTATTTAGCCACCACATTTCACACAACAATATGGTCGGTATAACACATCTATTTCTTCTTTGAAAAAATCCAAATTGGGGGCAGGGGGCAAATGCCCCTTGTCCCCTCTTGGCTATTAGTCGTATCGACATCAGCATAATAATTATGAAAATGTCATTGGATTATGAGATTTTGACAAGCCAAAACAGTTAATTTAGTTCAGATTTAGAGATATTTGCTTGATTAATGATTTTAATTATATCACAATAAAATTATATAATTGTTTTAATATATAATTTGTATTTTTCTTTTATAGTTTTTTAGCAAACATTGCGCTACTAGATATGCGTGAGTGAAATCCCCTTGACGGTTCTGGTGATGCTACTGGGGTATTGCTAGTGCGCGTGTCGAAAGATCGCCATACCTTCATTACAAGCATAGCGATGTTTCGATCACTTAATTTACCCTAATAGACAATATTTTTAAAGATTAATATTATGCACTTTTTGTACTGGAAGTGATGTGGAATGTTGCAAACATTAGCATCGAAGAATGTATTTATGAGACGCTAATAATTTAGGCCAGTCTAGTTAATGTTTACCAAAATACCGATCATCCCAAAGTCAAGAGACATGATTTTTAGACAAAGTATATAGTTACTGGTGCAGTTTTCGACCCACGCCAGTTTTCGACCCATTAAAATCTCGCTTGATATCGCGTTAGAGCCATCACAGCGTCTGTTTACGACAATAACGATACAGAGTCTTGTCTGAGCAAAATATATTTTGATATATAATATAACATGGAACATGTTTATGATATACATGCCTTAGTACAAACTGACTTTGCATGCTTATCAGACATTATTATTGAGCGTCTGCTGACGCGTGTCTCGTTCTTGGCCACGTGACAATAATAGCCCTTTTTGTGGTAGATGTATGGCAAGCTAGTCTTGTCATAAAAGTAGGAATAATTAAAATGTGTTAAATATATGAGAAAAATGTACTACATTAACGTTATATATCCAATACAAATATATGTGTATGTGTTTTATAAAGCGCTATGTCAAGCCTGGTTGTTATAAAAAGTTTACATAATTGGAACAAAGTGGTAAAATTAAAAACGATTGTCTGTACGGCTTGCCATAAATATATGTCGAATTCCTCCGATTTCCCCGACTCGCGCGACATAATATTATGCCCAGACGTTCAATATTCGTAAGTTTTTCACTCAAAACAACTGTTTTAATATTTGTTTGCATTGAATAAATGAAGTAGCTTTTGCTGAGTTGGTATATCGATCTCTTACACAAAATGTTTCTTCAGATTTTTCTTAAACGGCATATTCTATTAAGTAGGTCGAAAATCACAAATTTAAAGAAACTGGGCGATAATACACTATCACGATATATTTTACCTGTAGAAACAACTCGTACAAACATTCTTCCGTTACTTCATCGCTAAGGTTACCACACCACAGCGTTTTATCAACTTCGTTGAACTCCTCCATAGGTATAGATTGTTAAAATTAAATCTATATCTACTGATTTACTCAGCGAAACAATTTTGCATTTTCCTACAATGAAAGAATATTTTGCCATCTAGCGGCAGGCCAAATTTGATTCTGTTACTCGCGGCACCGTGACGTGGCGCCACTGTTTGTCGCTTTCGCGGGAGTCTCAAGTCTCAAGTGGTTTACTCCAAACAGCCCAAACTTGAGCTAACGCAGGAGTTTGTGGTGGACTGTGCGCATGCGCTGTGGGTGGTACATTCGATTAAAAGACTAGTATCATCAATGTTGCTGAAATGGTTTTATCTGATAGTTTTATTTATTTTATGTATAGGATGTTTAACGAAAGTTTTTAATAGGTTGGAGCCTGGAATCATTACCACTTGTCATTGACATTGTTATGGTAAAACCGGGATGTTTGCCTGGAATTTGGGTAATCAATCAAATTGACTCATCAATTATATACAATCCATAAAAAAACAATGTTATACTTCACCTATATTGACACAACTCAGTGTTCCCATAAATATATAGTAGGCCTACTAATAATATTAGTTATTACTACAGTATATCTATTACTATGCCTATGGCGTTCCGTATAACAGTCATTTAATTGACTAGAGACAGTGGTGAATATATGTTAACGAGTTAAAGCTTCCCATAGAGTTGATGTTGGAATGTACAGAATTAAATTTGGAATTAAGTGTTACATTTTTAGTAGCAGTACAAACTTAATTTGCAGGGTTTTTAAAGTAGGGGAAGGTGGGGCATATCTGCACATCTAAGGTATAATGTGTCATAACTAATGAACTGTTCATGTCAGAAGGGTAGCATTTCGCCGTGTTAATCTGTAAATTTACTATTACCAGTTATAAAACTTCAACTCCACTAAAGAAACGTATATGTATATGTATTGATCACTAGTGTGTGGATATGTACTGGAGCATATACACACAGCTATGTACAAACATACATCGCCAGGCCTTTGCTATAGCAGAATACAAACTGCAATGGTAAATTTCAGGCTGCAGAACATCATATAACTTGTTAGGTATATCCAAGAGTATTATTTGGGGATCAAATGCACCCATATAAATAATATAAACATAATCAGCTGTAGTTTATATATGTTTATATATTTGGCGAAGTGGATTCGTAATATAGGTCTGTCTCAACTACAGCACACACAAAAAGCCATACAACAAAGAAACCAAAAGGACACAGAACAAAAACAATATCATAACTATACACTTCAAGATATTTGAACAAAAACAATCATGTTATAAGTTTACTGTCTTTAGCACATCCCACTTCAAAATTATACCATACTTGAGACAAATTATACCATCCTTTAGATTTGAAGAAATTATACCATCCTTTAGATTTGAAGAAATTATACCATCCTTGAGACAAATTATACCATCCTTGAGACAAATTCCATGTGTTATGGGTATATTTTCTGTGTACAACGCATGTTAACGCACACAATACTAGGGTAAATGGTAAACAAAAAAGGGTAGAGGTCCCATTGACCTATAAATCAAATATATTAGTGAATTAATCTATATCATGGAACAGTTTCATATTTTACATGTTCAGTGGTGTCTATTTCAATGCGCTCAACTTGAAAAGGGTATAATTTTGACAGAAGTCTAATATGTGTTCAGGGAGGTTCAGTTAGAGAAATTCTCAAGGAATGTATACTGACAATGTTTTGAGTACCCCCTGGGTTCCTGTCACGCCCCCTCCATAATAAAAAATGGGTTAGCTGATCCACATAAGTGTAACATCCACATCATGCAGTCACGTTATGTAAATAAACTTACAGCACAACTGGGGCATATATGCATATGCCTATGCATACATACACGTGGTCTATGGTGGTGAAGTTTATTTGTGCAACAACACTAATGACACACATGTAAAAAATGCATAAATACCAATATGCATATTTTATTGAGAGTGTTAGTTACATATCAATATACACTGTATGTATACAATTACGTGATTCTACAAAAACAGTTTAGTTTATAATTTCTTACACAAATTAGTTCAATTCACAGGTTCAGATGTTCGATGTATGATTTAGATGCTACTGATGAAGTTTTAAAACGAACTACTGCGTGGTTTGGTCAAAAATTAGGTGTGCGGACATGTCCCACCTTCCTCGAACTATAAAATATACTCCTCTGTGTTGTATTGAATCAAGTGTTTTGTCTACAAAATATAATTAGGAAAAGAAATTTCATTGGTCGGCTTAAAGCTTATTTTTAGGCAGTCTAAACACTGAACAATGTTGTATACTTAGTGTAAACTATGTTTTTTTCTGTTGCAACAATGCAATGAAGATAAGTTTTGTAAGTAATCAAATGGTGTCTTATTTGCTTATTTTTGTGTCTGTCAGCATATAAGTGGTGGATGCGAGGTGTGTGTTTGTGTGCGTGTGTGCATGCATGTGCAAGTTTGTACAATCCATCAAATGTAAAACAAATCATTTGCATACATCATTTTATTTCCATGAGCGAAATATCATAACTGGAATGTAAAAGCAGAGATTTTTTTAACAGTACCATAGTGAACCTATGTACAATTTGCAGGTGGGAATGTGGCTCAACTTCATGATCACAATTTTTTTTTATTTCATGCTTCCAGAACGTTTCCTGATTGGAAAAATTGCCTCTATCTACACCAGTCTGTAAACTCAAAAAGTTCCATTCCAACATCACACCGCCTTTGAGAATAATTATACTACAAGATAATTTGTGTAATATACGTTGATAAGTGATGTTTTCCTGTGCTAATATATAATGTTCCAGTTTGACCCAGAATAAATAAAAAAGCAAAACACGCAAGATCCCTTAATACCAAATAAATTTTGTTTTCCAAGATTTGAATGATCTTTAACCTGTTTTGGTCACTCTAAATTTTTTTTTAGAAAGTTATAAGTTGCACGAGTCATAAGCCTAGTGGAATACTTAATGTGTTTTGATAAATGCACCACAGGGAGAATTTGTTATATATACAAATACACAATGTTGCCATGAAAATGTACAGAATACAAAATGTGTACCAACTATATGCTACTGTTATGGTATAATGATAGTTTATACAACTTTACAGGTATAGTCCTTTACAAGGAAGCAGTAAGAGAAATGTCGATAAAATGAGTTAAGCTTAAATTTTAATCAACATTTTTTTGCTTTATTCCTTGCTAGGTGCTTTTCATTCAGTTGTATCCTTTTGCGAGGTAGTTAGCAGAATTGATTGAGCCGCGTTGTGAACGCTTCTGCAGTGGCTCATGAGACTCAGGTTACACATTTACCCCATGTGGGATCTTTTACTTGCCCTGGCAAAGACACCAAATAGAAGGGACCAACGGCTTTTAGTGTCTCTTCCGAAACACACGGACAAAGTGGGGCGAATTAAATTGCCTAAGTTTCGAAATGGTAGCAGGTGGTTTTAAACCCGTCCCTCGACTGAAATTCCGATGCCCTACCACCACGCCCCAGGGGTAAGGTGCGTGTGTGCATGCATGTGCAAGTTTGTACAATCCATCAAATGTAAAACAAATCATTTGCATACATCATTTTATTTCCATCGAAATATCATAACTGGAATGTAAAAGCAGAGATTTTTTTAACAGTACCATAGTGAACCTATGTACAATTTGCAGGTGGGAATGTGTCTCAACTTCATGATCACAATTTTTTTTTATTTCATACTTCCAGAACGTTTCCTGATTGGAAAAATTGCCTCTATCTACACCAGTCTGTAAACTCAAAAAGTTCCATTCCAACATCACACCGCCTTTGAGAATAATTATACTACAAGATAATTTGTGTAATATACGTTGATAAGTGATGTTTTCCTGTGCTAATATATAATGTTCCAGTTTGACCCAGAATAAATAAAAAAGCAAAACACGCAAGATCCCTTAATACCAAATAAATTTTGTTTTCCAAGATTTGAATGATCTTTAACCTGTTTTTGTCACTTGGTTTTTTTTTAGAAAGTTATAAGTTGCACGAGTCATAAGCCTAGTGGAATACTTAATGTGTTTTGATAAATGCACCACAGGGAGCATTTGTTATATATACAAATACACAATGTTGCCATGAAAATGTACAGAATACAAAATGTGTACCAACTATATGCTACTGTTATGGTATAATGATAGTTTATACAACTTTACAGGTATAGTCCTTTACAAGGAAGCAGTAAGAGAAATGTCGATAAAATGAGTTAAGCTTAAATTTTAATCAACATTTTTTTGCTTTATTCCTTGCTTGCTTTTCATTCAGTTGTATCCTTTTGCGAGGTAGTTAGCAGAATTGATTGAGCCGCGTTGTGAACGCTTCTGCAGTGGCTCATGAGACTCAGGTTACACATTTACCCCATGTGGGATCTTTTACTTGCCCTGGCAAAGACACCAAATAGAAGGGACCAACGGCTTTTAGTGTCTCTTCCGAAACACACGGACAAAGTGGGGCGAATTAAATTGCCTAAGTTTCGAAATGGTAGCAGGTGGTTTTAAACCCGTCCCTCGACTGAAATTCCGATGCCCTACCACCACGCCCCAGGGGTAAATTTGTGTCTACACGTATGTGTGTCAAAATGCTTTGTCTCCTGTAAAAACATACCTAACCTATTTAAAAAAAAACTTATTTTTGAAGAATTTTTCAACTCCCCATAATAATTAATTAAAATTCCCATATCAAAATCATAAGACAAAGTTTGTTCAATAGGAATATGCCAATTGAAAGAAATGGGTTCATCAAACGAATGATGAAATAGCAGTGTGAAATATACAAGTCTGAACTGAGCAATTAATATTTTACACATCTTTTTCAAGTTGAACTTATTATTTGCACAGGTTTTTGAATTATTTTTTTACAGCTTTGTAGAAGCAGGACGAGACATTCCTAGAAGCTATGTGATATGTGATGCTGAACAATAGTGATAACTTGCAGCAACTTTCCATTATAAATCAATATGGCCATAAACGTTTCACCTACAAAACAACTTTGAATGGACTGACATTCCAGTTTCTTGGAATTTGACATGGTAATTTTCTCTCAGCAAAGGACCTGTAATCATAGTTATATCTGACCAATTTTATGTACTACATAACTGGATTTTTGGTATAATTTGTTAGTGTAGCTACTAGCAAGTGAGGTACGCAAGTGTCGTAGTGTAACATATACCTCTTAATTACAGTAATACAAGCAACAACACGTTACAAGACAGTATAGAAATAGTATTTGGGTGATATTTGGAATAACATATCTATGTAAGGTATCGTGAAATGATAAAACATATATACACATATCATAATAAATGAGGACTAGCACTGAATCTTTCAAATCAGAATTTTTCATCATATAATAGGCATGATGATATCAAATGTAAAAAACCGTAAACAGATCCAGTGATGTAAGAGACTATCAATTCATGTTTTTCTTGTGCTTTAAGCTAGACAACTTCCAACAGGGTAACTAGACAGTATGACATTGTTAAACATATCCATCATTATAATAGTAATAAATACTTAAGACAAGTTTTCGTAGCAAGATGAACACATCTGTAACAACATGCCTAGGCTTTTGGCAACCTATCACAGTTCAACGTCTGCTCAGTGCTCACACATTCACTAACATTCATTGTTCCACGAATTCATCTGTTGCCAAACAATGGCCAGAACAACGTCACATCAGCTTCAATAAATATTGCTGCTAATATGAAAGTAAGAGGCAACTCATCTACTGTATATTACAATCGCACAATCCCAAAAAGCAGTGCTAGTAATAACTCTACATAGCCTTAAACTGAACAAGCAATTTCACAAACAATCTGAACGATCAACTGGGCAATAATATACACCTCGCACGTACTGCTAAACCAGACAGGCAATGACACATCTGTTTTAATGAAGGTTGGGTTTGACTACAACTATAATAAAAATTTCAACAACCAGCGTAATCAGTTACAAAGTTTTTTCACATTACATTTTTCCATTAATGTAATTTTTATATTATTCATGTCGCTGTAGTTAAAATTATAGTCACATTTCTGGACAAAGGAATCATATCAAACATGTCTTGTAATTGTAATAAAGATGTTGTAATCAAACCCAAGCCTCGGTATAATAAGATCGGTTGATGTGACAAGAAACAGGCAGCTGTTCGTCCATTGTCATTATGTGGTGTAAGTGGAACTTCCACTAACTGACAGCTGTCATACAACCAGACCTGCCTTCCACTGACTGACAGCTGTCATTCAACCAGACCTATGGTTTCCCATATGCAATACAGATTTTTGGGAGATATACGGCCATATCACATCTTCAAGTGGATAATGGATAAAAAAAATACATATTTTGTTGTGTTCACCAGACAAGTATAAATTTGAATGACAAACTTGTAGCAGTCGAAGCACAAATACCCTTGATGCTTGGCAGATTTTCAACGAAACCTAGCAGATTTTATTTGATGTATATTTTGTAGCTTGATAGATGGCGACACTCGATCAGAATAGGAATGCTATAGGCCGATTAACCAATGAAAAATGCTATACAAAATTTCAAGTAAAAAATACAAATTTCAACTAAAAAAATGTAGGTCTGATTCAACAGTTTGAAGAATCAAACCTAGGCTAAGGTGAGCTTGAGAAAATGGTGATGAATCAACATATTAAATAAGGCAGGGTTACTTCAACTTTCTGGCCTATTTTATTTCTATTTTTACTGAACACTGTTTATCTTACAATAATTTTAAGCACTCGCACATTAAGTATTAGGTGATAACATTTTTGAAAAGAAGACTTCTAACATTTCACTTTCTTCATAAAATGTTATTACATGTATTACCAATGACATCCAGTGATGTCCAGCACTTGACACTCTCAGGTAGGGGAAGAGAATCCAGCAAAACCCACATCATTTATTGGGCCTACACACACACACACACACACACACACACACACACACACACACACACACACACACACACACACACACACACACACACACACACACACACACACACACACACACACACACACACACACACACACACACACACACACACACACACACACACACACACACACACACACACACATCTATATATACACACAATAATATACACTACACAAAAGCAGTTGTAATTGATACAAGCAGTACCACAAGCAATGGAAATGGATCCTGCATACAATGTGACTGCAGGTTATTTAGCTGAAGTCTATAGGAATGACTATATCTTGTTTGAGCAGATTGCTTTGTCTGGCTTAGAGTGGCCAACAGGCTTGAACATGTGCTGTTTTTTCTGCAGCCAGCCTAGGATGTCCCGTGTGTCTACAACTGTTTCATGGCAAAGCTGGTCCAGAGTGTCAAAACTGAAATGGAAACAAAGACAAACATTACTCTCCTCTGACAGTGTGACCTTACTGCAGAATCTACACTGATTACCAACTGTAGTTAAATTATAGCAACACTGAAAATGTCCAGATGGGGCAACACAACTTCCAAGCAGATCTGTCACAACCAACTCATCACTGGCAATAATACAAGATGGTGGTCAACGACTGACACCATGAAGAGAAAATACGTATAAAAATCAATCTGTCCTACTGCCAGATTGCAGGAAAAGGACTAGTTACAAAAAAAAACCAAGGATACAGGATCCAACTTTGTCATGTGAACACCATAATGACATTTGCCAGATATATAAGGATGAGGGTGACCTGCCCAGCTTCGTTTTCTTAGGTTTTCCAACAGTTTACAAGTGCCTGTCATTCCAACAGTTTACAAGTGCCTGTCATCCAACAGTTTACAAGTGCCTGTCATTCCAACAGTTCACAAGTGACTGTCATTCCAACAGTTTACAAGTGCCTGTCATTCAACAGTTTACAAGTGCCTGTCATCCAACAGTTTACAAGTGCCTGTCATTCCAACAGTTTACAAGTGCCTGTCATTCCAACAGTTCACAAGTGCCTGTCATTCCAACAGTTTACAAGTGCCTGTCATCCAACAGTTTACAAGTGCCTGTCATCCAACAGTATACAAGTGCCTGTCATCCAACAGTTTACAAGTGCCTGTCATCCAACAGTTTACAAGTGCCTGTCATCCAACAGTTTACAAGTGCCTGTCATCCAACAGTTTACAAGTGCCTGTCATCCAACAGTTTACAAGTGCCTGTCATCCAACAGTATACAAGTGCCTGTCATCGAACAGTTTACAAGTGCCTGTCATTCCAACAGTTCACAAGTGCCTGTCATTCCAACAGTTTACAAGTGCCTGTCATCCAACAGTTTACAAGTGCCTGTCATCCAACAGTTTACAAGTGCCTGTCATCCAACATTTTACAAGTGCCTGTCATCCAACAGTTTACAAGTGCCTGTCATCCAACAGTTTACAAGTGCCTGTCATCCAACAGTTTACAAGTGCCTGTCATCCAACAGTTTACAAGTGCCTGTCATCCAACAGTATACAAGTGCCTGTCATCGAACAGTTTACAAGTGCCTGTCATTCCAACAGTTCACAAGTGCCTGTCATTCCAACAGTTTACAAGTGCCTGTCATCCAACATTTTACAAGTGCCTGTCATCCAACAGTTTACAAGTGCCTGTCATCCAACATTTTACAAGTGCCTGTCATCCAACAGTATACAAGTGCCTGTCATCGAACAGTTTACAAGTGCCTGTCATTCCAACAGTTTACAAGTGCCTGTCATCCAACAGTTTACAAGTGCCTGTCATCCAACAGTTTACAAGTGCCTGTCATTCCAACAGTTTACAAGTGCCTGTCATTCCATATCTGACAAATCATGTTACTACCAGCATTATGGTTAATTCCAGAATAGTTATAATTTATATTCCATGTTAAAAATTCCATATTTTTAATTAGAAGATCAACCAGTTTCCAAATTGTGCAGTGTAACTTGAATATTTCAGATATTTATAGCATTTCGGTTAGGACTAACATAACATAGATTACTCTAAATAAAAATAGACTTGGTATCTAAAATCCTCAGCACCCCCACACATATTTGAAACCATTTCTGTTTGTTTGTGCTCACCCTGGTTACGTCCTGGTCTCTGTGACCATCACTACGACTGTCACCATCACTGTGAGCAGTCAGTGACTCAAATTCAGTATGAGCAAAGTCTTCATGAGTGGTACTTGTTGACGTGACGCCGCTGATAAGACTGTCTCGATTCAACGGCTCATGCACACTGCCGTGCTGATATGTCTCATCCTGGCAATAGGAATTAAAATGCATTACATTGGTGGGTAAAATCTCATCAGCCCTTTTTTTTTTGACATGATTACCTCACAAGAAACTTTTTGGTTTGTTCCAAATGTTTTGTTGGCTTCACACAGAATTCATCAGCCAACTGAGTTCACTACGGGTGTGTCACATGACCAATGTCATGTGGTTAAACTATGGAATTCACTTGATAGTTATTTAATATGTTGTTGAAGTGTTCATTGTTTTAAAAACAAATAAACAGTTAACATACTAAATAGTTAGGTAGTAAATGTTTAATAGTTCTTGGTGGGGGAAAGGCAATTTATTGTAACATTACTTTTAACATACTTTTAGTGATGTTGGTCTTTATAAGTTTGATTGTTGGTAGGTTAGAGTAAATGTCTGGTTAAAACATTCTCTTTATGCTAGTCGTATATATATGCATAATAAATATTGTAACTTATGCACGCTACTGTATATACCATAGTTATGTCATATCATATGTATTGCAATAGGGCAAGTAATAAAGCAATATACTTCCTACTTGCCCTTTTTTCAACATTTTATAATCTGACATTACTAACTCAGTTGTAATGTTCTGCTTTGTTTGTTTGTGTTGAAATAAACTTCATTCATTCATGTGACACAAGCTGAAGAAGTACTAGTGGTCGCTCCGAGCTCTGTGAAAAGTTTATTTGGATCAAACACCAAACAACTTTCTTGAGAGTTAATCATGTTAAATATCACATTCCAAGAAATGCCAACAATGAATCCACTCAAGGATAAAACATTTAGTTTTTGTAGCTTAGGTCTTGGGTATCATTTGGCTTAATAAGAATTTACGTCAGTAAGTAAATGTCTTCCATGCAGGTTGACTAAATATGTTGTGGAAGTCATCAGCTACACAGCTCAGTACTGTCTCTGTAAGCAAAGCAATAACAACAAATTATAAAATGTAAAAGTTACTAAAAAGAAGGACTGCATGGACGAAGTGACACTAAAAAAAATTTTTATGGTAAATAAGGGTATTGTGGATAAAGTAGATTTTATTTCAGGAAAATATGACAGTATTTAGAAGCAATCCACCTTGTTGAATGAAGTTGCAGTTATAGTCATTTAAAAGTAAAACAAAAATGGAAAAGATACATAGCACTTCAACCACACAAACTAATTATTCTTCAGTAAAGCATTCAGTTCCTTATTATACTAGCAGCAATAAATTAAACTTCTCATTCAACAATCATGTGCAACTGCTATGAGCTTCACATGAATTATACACATAACAAACAGTTATTATTCCAACAGTCTACGTGGCATCAGAAACCAAACGTACACATGGACATGGAAACTTGCGAAGCAGCCAGCGAATCTGGCCCCAGTACAGGACCATGAAGAGCACAATGACTACTTCAAAGGCAGCTGCAATGGTACATGCCATGATGACTTTCGCCTTCCAATCGAAGCGGTAGATCGGGCTCTTCCTTTGAACGTGCGGTCCTGCAAACACGGAAAGTGGTGGTGCCATCTGGTGAACTCAAAGCAATTAAACTGCATTAATGAGGGTATATTTTAGCAGTGTTCAACTTTAGGAAAATTTGAATCACAGCCTTAACTGGGATGTTAAAAATTCATATATGGATGTCAAAGCATTTTAAATATTATATAATATATAATTAAAAAAAAAAAGGCTTTCATTGTAAAAAATTCAAATAAAAAATTAATATTCAAGACTTCATAATGTTCAAGACAAGTCCAGTGATGAAACTGCGAAACGAGCGTTCAGCAAACATAATTATTATTATTAAACACTCTATTGGAAGTCAGTTTGATTAATACAGCTGAAAGTCGAAACAGTAGAAAGAAAAAGTAAACCTGACTGTGGAAAATCAATATTATAGTAAATGGCACCTTTGTAAATGTACCGTTTTATATTTATTTCACACGTTTTTGAAATGATACTTCATCGAGACATGAATACTAGTTGAACCTGTTTATTGGTGAACTACAACATACACAATTAGCTGAGCCCAGGCTGGATCAGTCCCAACCCAGCCCCCTAGCACATCGATAATCTTTCCGCTTATGGCCTAGCCAATATTACTACATCCTCATCCTACAAAAACTTTGATTAATTGTCCATCCATAGTTCTGGGTAAAAGTCCACTTTAATTTAACTCTTTAATTTGAATCAATACTAATATATCTGAGGACAAGGGTAGACTGCCCATTGCCTCGACCACCTGAAGGGATTATTATGCCCTCTGGCTTGCAGGTGGTTCCTGACTAACTACTCTCGATACCTTATAGGTATCTTAACAACTCGACCAGAGTTAGTGGTACGAACTTCATTGCGTACTTCTTACACCACTGACGGTTCACTCTGGACTCTTCAGTTCCCAGACTTAGTGGTACGAGCTTCGTCGCGCATCTCTTGCATTTTGGACATCTCAGTCACTTTTTCGGTCTTTTTGGCTTCCAGGCCACCTTCCGACTCCTCCAGATTTAGGGTTGGTGCAGTGGTGTATGTGGATGTGACATGTTGCACACTGTCTGTGTTGATGTCTGCAGTCTGGGAAATCATCTCACGGAGGTGTCTTCTGTTGCAGCACACTTTTGTGCCTCCAGGTGTGCTGATGATGTATGACCGTGGTTCTTCGCATTTTTGAACCACAGTACCCCGGCATCACGTCACCATGGTTTATCCAGGAACCTGACATTCTGTCCTGGATACAGTGGTGGTAAGTCTTCTTTCCTGGCATTGCGATCATAGTACTTCTTCATCGATGCACTACGCTCTTCCAGTCTGTTCTTGATAGTCTTGATAGTTGTTAGGATGCGACGGTAGACTGGTGGTAAGTTGTCTCTTCATCAACAGTTCAGCGGGTGAAGGTAGCTTTGCATCAATTGGTGTGGCTCTAACATGTAGTAGCGCTTGCTGGATGTTTTCTGATGTCTTGATGCATTTCTTCACTATGGGTTTGATCCATCTGACCTGCCTTTCTGCAAATCCATTTGATTGTGCATAGTGGGGAGATGATGTCACATGGTGGATTCCCCACAGTGTACAGAACTTCCTAAAGTGCTCACTCGCATACTGCGGTCCGTTGTCTGATCTGATCTGATCAGGGCGACCAAACATGGAACAGGCTTCTTCTATCACCTCTGTTACAGTGACTGATGTAACAGGAGCCTTCAACTCTTTCACTATTGGGAACTTTGAGTAATAGTCCGACATTATGATGAAGTTCCTTCCTTTTATTTCGAAAAAAATCAGTGCCGAGGATTTTCCATGCTTGTGATGGTGTGTCACTTGGGATCAATGGTTCTTTGCTGTTCATGTCTTGCAGTTCTTGGCACGCCACACAGCTTTTTGTCAGCTTCTCAATGTCTTCGTTGATTTTCAGCTAGTATACCGATTCACTTGCAAGCATTCTTGTTTTTTCAATTCCTTGGTGACCTTGGTGTAGTCGTTTTAGGATGTCACAGCGCATGCTCTTGGGTATGAGCACTTGGTTGCCTTTGCACAAGATCCCATTTTCTATTCCGAGTTCATCGCGATATGACCAGAATAAACGCAGAGCACGTGGTAGATCTCTCATCTTTTCTGGCCATCCCTGAAATATAATTTCTGCCAATGCATTCAGTACGGCACATTTGCGTGTTCCATTGGGTAACACTTTTTGTTTCACAGGACTGAAGTTGACTAGATCGATTGACAGTTCATCTGCCCTTACATCGAGTTGGACGTCTGATGTTTCTTTTGGGTTTGGTAGACGTGACATGGTGTCTGACATGACCATTTCATTTCCAGGACGGTATACAACTCTATAGTCATATCCCTGAATTCTGACCATCATCCTCTGAAGGCGAGGCGGTGCAGCCGCGATGGATTTGTTGCATATCATATCCAGGGGCTTGTGGTCCTTTATGATTGTAAAGGACCTTCCATAGAGGTATGTGTGGAATCTGTCCAGTCCATGAACAAGAGCGAGTGTCTCTCTCTCTATGTTGCTATAGTTGGACTGTGTCTTCGTGAGGGTCTTTGAAGAAAACGCAATTGGTCTACCATCTTCGACCAATGCAGCATCAAGTCCTTTCATGGATGCATCCACTTCTAGCATGATTGTTTTTTTCATGTCGTAGTAGGCCATGCATGCTTATGTTGTGATGGCCTTCTTGAGCTCATTGAAGGCCCTCTGATGGTCTTCGGACCACTCAAATGGAACATCCTTCTTCAACAAGTCACGTAAAACAGCTGCAAGTTTGCTGAGGTTTGAAATGAAGGACCCCATGTATGTCATGAGACCAAGGAAACGCTGGAGGTCTTCCTTGTCTTGCGGTACTGGCATCTCATGGATATCTTTGACTTTGGACGGATCCGGAGACATACCCGCTGCACTGTAGATATTGCCGAAGAACGATATCGAGCTCTGTTTTATTGTGCATTTCTCTGAATTGAAGACAAGTCCAGACGATTTGGGGACTTCCATGAGAGCTTCTTCTTCTGTTGTACCAAAAACACATGTCGTCTGCTATCCCCACGCAACCTTCCAGTGACCCCAGTATCTCGTCCATACGTTGTTGGAAGATGTCTTGACTGATGCACACCCCAAATGGTAGACGCTGGTAGCAGTAACGGCCCATTGGTGTGCGAAACGTGGTAAGGAGCTGGCTCTGCTCTTCTAGCGGGACACTCCAGTATCCTGCCTTGGCATCTAGTTTGCTGAAATACTTGGCACCGATGAGTGCTGGATTTATTTCTTCAAGAGTAGGCGTCTTATGGGGACATCGCTTGATAGACTCGTTGAGCTTCTTGGGGTCAAGACATATGCGAAGGCTGCCATCACGCTTCGTACTGCACACAATGCTTGAACACCAATTGGTGTGTTCTTTGACCTTGCGTATTATGCTCATTTCTTCCATCTTCTTCAGTTCCACCTCTATCTTTGGTTTCAGGTTGATGTTGCATTTCTTTGGATGGTCGATGTGGGGTTCTGCATCATGCTTCAGTATTATTTTCGCAGGCTCCTTGAATTTCCCCACTGTGTTGAACTGTGCTGGGTACCGCACTTTGAGGTCTTCAACCGTCACCAGTGGCTTCGACTTTGTCGTTCTTTCAAGAGTTTCAACATGGCAGTTGATAGTAACCATATTGAGGGCTTCACATGTAGGAAGTCCTGGCATAACTGGATGATGTGGGTGATTCAAATGTTCTGCGCACAATTGTCGGTTACTGCCAGACATAAAATTTACTTAGCTGCTAACCGAGAACATTCCTGCATCACCGCCACCATGAAATGATACTTTATCGAGACATGAATACTAGTTGAACCCTTATTATTGGTGAACTACAACATACACAATTAGCTGAGCCCAGGCTGGATCAGTCCCAACCCAGCCCCCTAGCACATCGATGCTCCTTGCAGCTTATGGCATAGCCGATATTACTACAATTTTAAATTTAATAAAACGTTGGAGACAATGTTCTATGTTGTTGGCTCGTTGCAGTAAGTTATCATTCAGTTTTAAAACAATGAAATATTCGTTCATCATTTTGTATGCAATGACATAAACACTAGTTCAGTGGTCATCGAATGCGCCTTTCTATACATGATATGCACTACGTCTGACATAACGAACACCCACAACCTTTTGTCTGCCACTGTTTCAAACTGCAAATGTTATACACAATGATCACTGTAAACACAAACAATACTCCTGTCGTCATCACATGTTATACACAATGATCACTGTAAACACAAACAATACTCATGTCATCATCACATGTTACACACAATGATCACTGTAAACACAAACAATACTCCTGTCGTCATCAAATATTACACACAATGACCACTGTAAACACAAACAATACTCCGTCGTCATCGCATGTGCCATTTCATACGCGATGGTCGCATCATGATGTAAATAACTAGTTCCACCCATATCATGAGCATCGTCAGTCTTGATGAATCTCTTCACAACTAGTACATAACATGTTTTCTAATTTCCACACATTTTCCAGTTACAACAATTTATAAAGCATTGGCAGTGCCAATGAAATGATAGGACTGAGATACTGTGCAGACAACTATTTCTGATGCATGTCAGCGAATTACCTTTGGAACAATTCCTATTGCCTATGACAGAAATGTCTCTCGCCCCTGTGCAGTTGCTGCCACCTGATGTCTCCATGGGGCGCCCCCTGGTAGTATCAACAGCTGCCGCTGCAGATGCCTCATGGATGCTCAGGGTGCCCGTGATGAACAGTACTGTTAGGTAAAGTCACGTTATAGCACACATTTGACATAATCAGCAAGTGAAGCACATTTTTCATGGCTACTGAACAGGTTTGCCAAAATTAACAATTAATACTGGTAGCCTAGACTAATTAAATTGTGAAGCAAGCATTATCTTTTTCTTTCTACCATAGACCCACAGGTGAAAGAGTGGATTACTACTTCCAGTATCTATAAATAAACAGCTGGTAGCCAGAAAACCGATTCTGATTGTGAAGTATCAAAACAACGTTGTTTCAAAGCTTCATTTACAAAAATTATCTATTATGATTACATTACAATATACATCATGTTTCAAATGTGACATGGTATAAAATAAAATATAACTTTTTTAGCATGGAGCTCAAATATGTACACATTGAAAACTAAACTGAGGTTATATAATACATTAGTAAAATCAGTGTTATTATGCGGATGTGAGATATGGAAAACGAAAAATGGGATTATCCCATCTTTGGGAGACCCATTTTCCATCAGTTGTCAACCAGGAGAAAAACTGTGGGAACAGAACAAAGAGAACTGGGGTGCAAAGTGGTAAGGAATGGAAAGTAATCCTTTGATTGTAAATAATATATTAACCCTGATGGATCTACTTTAATGAATCCAGGACAATTATTTGCAGGATGTTTGCCTTATACTGCATATTTCACTACCTGAAGTAGAACATGAACTTTTGCTCACATTATTTGGATTGATTTAATTATTGATTAAATGTTGAAGAGATGTTTTATATGCCTATAAAGAGATGTTTTATATGCCTATAAAGTGAACAGTTGTTTCAACTGTATTCGTTTGCATGCTTAGTAATCAATAAAGCCAGAATTTGAATACTTCTCTGTTTGGGAGTTCAGATGTCATATACATAGATTCTTGAAACAAAGATTGCCATCCAAAGCTAAACTCCAGATGGCAAGTGGCCAAGGAAACTATTGGATTATTTATTAAAAATCCTTAATGAAATGTGTAAATTTTTTTACTTTTATACATGCACACTGCTATCATTTACACAATCAGTAGACCATCTGTTCCGATCAATCATTGTCTTCTGTGAAAACAAATAATTTCTTATGTCCAATTTACACAGTTATTTTACTAACACTAAATCACGTACTCTAGTTCTTCTACCTTCCTTAAGTTTCAACTTGTTGGTCTGTCATTTACTTACTTGTTTCTTGAACCGTTTGTTTAGATAAGGGTATAATATTTGCTTTTTCCATTTGAAATGAACTACTCCTTCAATTGTCTGGTAAGATGTGAAGCAAGAAAGGAAAACAAACATAATATACAGAACCGTGAAACTGATGTGTAGTGCATATTTACACTGTTGGTGCATAGAAACACTATAATTATCATACCTGTACGGTCTTGATTACTCAATTGTTCAATCAAGTATACAAATCAACCATAATGCATATTTAATTTGCTATATGAACAAATAATTGTGCTGTGAGCCAATGCATGCCTTGTGTCAAGGAAGACTTGACTACACGAGTTGGTCCTCCAGGGCATAAAGTCTTCTTATGATTATGAAACAATTCTATACACAGCACAATATATAATGACCTAAGCCAATCAGTGGTGACATTTAAAAATAATACATGTTGATGCTAACATAAAAAGTTTAATAAGTTCCATAAACTGCATGTTGGCGTATAGGACAGTGCTGCAAACACATAGCCATAGGGCTTCGACAGCGTTCATGGACTTGGTGCAGCGGGCGGCGGTCACTGTTGTTTAGTAGCTCCCTGGTGGCAGATATGGGAACACCTAACGCGCCTCGCTTACAGCGCGGTCCGATATCGTGGAGCCCAACCACCGCGTTATAACGAGTTGCAACTGTAATGATATTGCTATTAGTTTATGATATTTGAGATATTTTACCTGCTAACAGTAATTATTGTTTATAGAACTATCGTCTGGTTTGGCGGTCTTCTCGTTTTTGAGCATAACATAATGGTCTACAGTAAACAAATTAACAGAGAGATGGGAAGGATAGACATTACAATAATGATTTAAATTACAATGAAACAATGAATGCAAGGTGCAGAAAGACACTACTCACGCATGAGTGACAGACAGACTACCATAGATGTAGTTATTGTTGTCAGGAGACTGGATGCAGCCATTGTTGTCATCTTCCACCTTCATCTTCTGGTCTCAGCCCCTGCAAAACAAAGACAGACATAGGAGTATGAGCCTCATTGCAATGCCCATTTGCCCAGGTATCATGAAGCATTGTACTGGAAGAAGGCCAGAACATGTGTGGCTTTGTGTGCACTGGGTAACCTCCTGGGAACACCTGGAAAAAACACTCTGCATGACTAACATTGCATAATGCATGGACGTGAAACATGGCTGCAAATAGGCAATGAAACAGCACTGCTAGTTTAAACAACATGCTTCATCTTCAACAATTTACCATAGTCAATGTCAAATGCATACACACACGCATGCAAGCACACATGTGTACATATATCATTGCACACGTTTGTAGAAACACATGTAGAAATTAATTAATAAACTATTTCCCTGTTTTCCACATATAGCCTTCTTCCCCACCTACATTTCGTTGACACAGGTACTTTGGAACATTGCTGAGCTACACTAGGGTGAAGTATTCAAATTTCCCCACCAGCCACCAATGACAGAAACTGCGGTCCACGGTAACACCTATTATTCCTGGAGCATTGATAGACATATAGTTCTTGAAGTTCAACTTCACAAGTACTGAGATGGACAGGTTGACAGACACTGGGTCCGCTTCGCATGGGTCTCCACAAACATATTACATACAAACACATGTCAGGTTTCACAGACAGCCTGCATCAAGACAAATTGCTGGATAGTTGTGGTCATTCTACCGGGACCAACAGCTTGGCTTGCACCAGAGTACTCACAACGGATGGATATGTTTTACTCGGCACTTGCATACGCCGGTCGGTATGATATGAATCATTAAAGAGCCAACTACAAGAGCTTAGGAGAGACTACATTGCAATCCACAAAAATCACAACATTCAACCACCTGGTTAACAATGTATAAATATACATAGTATATTTACCGATTCTAACAATTTCTAAAGATAAAACATTTGCATAATAATGAGGAAAAAAAAACATTGTACATATTTAGGTATATTTACATAAATTTGACGGGGTCACCTTGGTGGATATATTAAATAGCTACCAGTAACCCTGTTTTATCAAAGTGATGCATAACAAAGTTGTTTTTGGGTAGATAACCTGGGGGCGCGATATCATACCGGTTAGAATGCCAATCAATGCTCAATCAAGAGAACCCGGTTTCAAATCCCACTGCTGTCGCTTCGAACCTTTGGCAAGTTTGATCACCCCACGTTGCCACAGTTCACTCAGCTGTATAAATGAGTACCTGGCAATACACAGTGGTGAAAACATGAACGAATAGTCTTCGTGCAGTAATTGCAGCATGGCTGAATGCTTCCCAGAGAAGTTGAATGGCCTTGGAATGAACAGGTCTGCCAGGGGGTGAAGTGTAAAGCTCTTTGAGCAGTCATAAGGACTGGATACCGCGCTATAAAAAAACTTACCTTTATCCGCAATTAATTAAACCTATAACTGCTCACAACTACCACATTACATGATATAACTGCATTTTTGGCATGAAAACTTTGTCACTTTGCTTTATATTTTATTAACAACAATATAACATAACTATAATTTATAAATTTTTGTGGGCCAAATTAAAACTCAACAGGGCCAGTTCAAAATGGAACTGGGCCCGTTTTTTTTTTAATTTGGGCCAATTATTTTTTTACTTTTAGACACTGTGCTGCCCCTAAAAATTCCTTGGGGCTGAGAGGTCTGAACAGATTTAATTAACGATATTGGGAAGGTGTGTCTTATGGTAAGACACACCAGCAATTTTCTGCGGAACTATATCTAATTATTTAACATCACGTAATACTGTATAATTATCTTTAGTCTGGGGGATGTTTTAATCTTAACAGCTTGCATGCTGTGTTGCTGAAATCATGTGCACCTGCTTTGAAAATAAATTGCTTGGTTTTGAAAAACACATACTCATGCCCAGACCTGATGTTCTTTCCACATAAGCAATTCTCATTCCAACACGACAATGCCGTTTTTAATGTGATTCAGATTCCACCATCCTATGGCGATTTTGAATCCGATTCCAACACATTAAAAAAAAAAAATTCAAATTACCCTTATGCGATTCTGAATACAGTACTGATTACAACACTTTTTTTATTCCAATTCCAATTGTTTTAAATGTTCACCATTACAATCATGCTTGACTAAATATATAATTTTTATGTATACAGTGTAGGCATTTGTATTTAAACATAGCAACAATTTGTTATTTTTTTTGCAACTACGACTGCTTGCTTGGTTAATATCGTAGGAGCCCTGCTTTCAGACTATACTTTTGCTTGAAACATTTTGCTTTAGTACATCTGTGTATCTAAGTATGGGGCAGCCTTTGTTTCTAGTACCTTCCAACAACTGAGAGAATAGAGTTTGTTTCAGCAGTCTGTTGTTATCCATTGGAGCCACATGACTCATCCATCTGAGGTTTATTTGCATAAGAAGCTATTTAATGCTTGCGATGTTAAGCAATGAGCACTTTGATATGTAAATAATGTAATCATTTTAAGAATTGTCTCTCTGTGATGTCATTATACTTTAGACCATCAATTGTTGTCTGAGGTAAAGGAATGTCTGTAAAAGCTATATTTATTAACCTACAACAAAATGATTTGTTGCAGTTTGTGACACAATCAACAAGGAAACACATTTTTTCACTGTATGTTATTAAAATTCAACACTGTTACCAACATTTAGTATAAAAAGTTTTTTCTAACACAAAATTTTTACAATTTAGTTACGTTTCACAAAACACAACTGGCTGTTTGTTATTATTAATGCTGTCATCAACAAAAACACAACTGGCTATTTATGTTATTATTAATGCTGTCATCAACAAAACACAACTGGCTATTTTTGTTATTATTAATGTTGTCACCAACAAAAAATGGTGCAATTTAAGTAAATAATTGTTTTACTGGGGCAATACTATTAATACTAACATACATGCATACATTTGCTTCACTGGATTGCCTATGGTAAGTGCAGCGGATTATTTTTTATACCATGTTGATGTTTTTTCTTTGTCATCATTCCCTGAGCTTCGCTTCATGATCTGAAAATTAATTAATTGTAACACAGCAATGTTAATAGCTACAAACATTCATTAACAATTGTCTGAGATACATCCTGAAAACCAAATGGCAAGATAAAACCACAAACAAAGAAATCTGGAGGAGGACAGAGCAACACAGCATCAGGAGAGAGATTGCAAGAAGAAAATGGACAAGGATAGGACACACCCTCCGAAAACAAACCAACAATGTCACAAGACAGGCCTTAGACTGGAATCCACAAGGAAAAAGAAAAACAGGCAGACCCAAAATTACTTGGAGGAGATTAATAGCCGAGGAAGTAAAGAAACATGGAACCACCTGGAAAGAAAAGAAGAAAGCAGCAAACAACAGAGTGCGTTGAAAGAGTCATTTTGGCCCTAAGTGAAGAGGACTAAGTAATGTTAAGATAATTCTTTATTGTCTCAACAATGAAACTGAGAAATATGTCTCGGGCAAGAACATACATGACTGCAATATATACATAAAACCATTCTATAAAAGCGGCAGATAAGTAGACAGTGAAACAGATTAATAACAATAGTAGTAAAAATAATAATAAATACACAAATAATTAAATTAATATACATTATCTACATTGCATACACATTACTTCTTATGCTAGGAACAACAAGTGACACTGTTGCAGCAGGCATCATGAGTTAAGTTGTTTAATGGACAGTGGCTCACATGAGTATTTGTATTTATAAACTGCTGATGTTTAATGGCAGAACCCTGAGCTCGTTTGCTACAGGAACACACAAAGAGTGATTGTTGGTAAAGGTCATTTAATAATTGTACCAAAAGAAAATAATATGAATCAATGAAAAGTAGCTTGGCAGCTAGCACAAACATACTCATCAAGAACAATACAATAAAATACAATACATGTATATCAAATGAGATATCGCTTAGTTGCCAATACAAAGTTGCTCATTGAGAAACAATTATTAAATGACAGAAGTAGAAGGAGCAAAGGTGGGGCGGTCCTTTGTCCCACCACATAAACATAGAATATCATCATCATAACAATGCTATACAACGATCAACTAACCAGTCAAATATGCATCTGAAAATTAAAGGTTATGTACCACAATCCCCATTGGGAATCTCATGAAAGAAAAATTCAATTGTTAAAAGTTTGTCGTACAGCATACATATTGCTGACCAAGACATTGTGTATACAAGTGAATACAGATTATACGCACTAAAACCTTCTAAAAACCCTATGGGAAAATATACATGAAGGAAAGCGTTAACGCACAATTGTGATTGTTTATCATAACCAAATTAGGAACTATAGGAGTTGAATGTATACATACAATACAGAATAATAACATGGTAAGCAACACGCGAACAATGGAGGTAGACAGGGGAGGATGGTGGGAAGAAAAATGTCCAATGTGATGGCTCTGCAAAATATGTCTAGCGTGGCTCAGAGTTCCAACACAAAGGGAATGACTCTCGTTTGCCACGTGATCACCTAGCGTCATTTGACCACGAACCGTTTCGCGTACTGCGGACTGAAGATCACAGACTAATACTACCACAACAATTAAACCAGTCATTTTCACCTCACATTGTATAAACACTATTTTGACATGTGTAAAAATATTAATTTATACCCTGCTGGTGTTTAATGGCAGAACCCTGAGCTCGTTTGCTACAGGAACACACAAAGAGTGATTGTTGGTAAAGGTCATTTAATAATTGTACCAAAAGAAAATAATATGAATCAATGAAAAGTAGCTTGGCAGCTAGCACAAACATACTCAAGAACAATACAATACATGTATATCAAATGAGATATCGCTTAGTTGCCAATACAAAGTTGCTCATTGAGAAACAATTATTAAATGACAGAAGTAGAAGTAGCAAAGGTGGGGCGGTCCTTTGTCCCACCAGGCCTCCAGTAATAGAGGCCCACCCCCCACCCCAGGGTCTATTAAGCCTGCACGGAGGAGTTCTATAGCGTCTGCCAGATGGCATGAGCTGAAATTCATTATGTAAAACATGTTTGGTATCATAAATAATCTTGACTGACTGTCTTCTCAATGTCTGTTAAAAAATCTCCTGAAGGGATATCATGGGAGATGTATAACCTGTTATTTTCATGGCAGTTCTCATTAAGCGAGAAAGCTGTGATTTCAACTGAACAGACAGATTGCCAAACCAAGCAGTAATCCCATAGCGCAGTATGCTTTCAATAATGCAGCAATAAAAAAGAACAAGTATTTTCTCATCAACACCAAAAGCTCTCAGTCTTCAGAGAAAATACAACCGCTGGTGGACTTTGGAGCACACACTGTGAACATGGACATTCCAGCTAAGTTTGTTATCAAGATGGACACCTAGGTATTTGTACTGACTGATCTGGGCAATTTCTTCACCATGGATAACAACAAGCAAGTGATCGGCAACAATACATTTAGCACCAAAAATCATCTCTTGAGTCTTACTAATATTGAGTTTGAGGTGGTTGTTGTCACACCAACAGGGTTGAAAAAATCTCCATTTTTTTTTTTAATCTGGTATATAGAAATTTGTATAGATGTTTATATTTATAAACTCTTTCAAATGTGTTCTATTCAAATCGATTTGGGTACTTGTCTTAACAGAGGGTACATGATTTTTGCTGTATGTCTGTGGCCATAGCAGTATATATTGTTTGCTGAGAGGGTGGATTAGCACCTGTCCAGGGTTCTGTGTACTCTAAGGGTCTCCCAACCAGACTGCAAACTGGTACAGTATTAAACAATTGTAGCCCAGACTGTCTCACTTGAGTCAATATACTGAATTGGTAACAACTAGCACAAGCTCTAAGTAAGTGGACTTTAACTCAGGGCTTTTGACTTGAAAAGATACTTCCTCTGGAAGACAAGTTTGTGTGGCATTCAGAAACGGAATAGCTCAAACATACACGTCATAAAATATTTGACTGTCAGGCAATCTGGTGTCAATACAGCTACACAAGTGTGTGCACTTTGTGCTTTTGTATTAAAAAAACATAACAAAACTTTTTTGATCTTGATGCTTGTAAACAATTATTTGTGTTAAATTCACATAAATCAGCGATTAAAAAAAATCATAAATCAATGATTTTTTGGAGTGACTTAAATCATGATTTAAATCAAACCATGCGCACCAATGTACAAAGCTTTCAATTTCAGAAATGTACATACTGATGTCAGAATCAGCCTGTAACACACTAAGAATAGCTGAGTCATCAGAAAATTTGATTATGTAGTTGTTAGTACTGCTGCTGATACAGTCATTTGTATACAGAATGTACAAAATTGGCGAACTGACACAACCTTGGGGTGCACCGGTATTTGTTACCACAGTTTGGGAAAGAGTCTGATTTACTTTAATAATTCTGCTTGACTTCTCCTAGGCCTTTGACAAAATTCCCCACCAATGCCTACTATACAAGTTGCAATACTACGGAGTACGTAACAAGACCCTGAGCTGGATACAATCCTTCTTCACCAACAAAACACAGCAAGTTGCCCTAGAAGGCACCCTCTCATCCCCATGCACCTGTCCTATCCGGAGTACCACAAGGCAGTCTGATATTCCAATGCCAGACTCTTCGCAGATGACAGCCTTCTCTACAAAAGAATTAAGGACCACCAAGACCAGGCCCTACTTCAACAAAACCTTGACTCCCTGGAAGAGTGGGAACACATCTGGCAAACGAACTTCAACATGAGCAAATGCAACATCATCCGGATCATGCCCAACAAATGAAGAGAAACCCTAACATCCAGCTACTCTCTCCATTACCAAACACTGGAAACGAGAAGCACCAGCAAATACTTGGACATCAATGTCAGCAGTGATCTCTCCTTGTCCACCCATGTAGAGGATGTAGTGGCAAGAGGAAATCAGACAATGGGATTCCTCCGAAGAAACTTCAGAGAGTGTACCCCTAAAGTCAAGTCAGCTACCTACACCACAATGGTATGCCACACATTGGACTACGCCTCAGCTGTCTGAGTTTTTTGAAGAACGAGTGCACAAAATGATTGACGTCACGCGAGCAAGAGTAGCAACAGAGTCTGTCATGATGCCACTAGCGCCTGCTGCTCCACCAGTACTTCACGCAGTAAATGATCTCTGTCCAACTGACAAAGAAGAACTACATACGATCATCCAGTCCAGACCAACCAAGTGCTGTTCACTTCATGTGCTACCAATATGACTACTTAAAAAGACCTTACCAGTAACGCTACCCACTTTCATCAGCATAGTAGATGCGTCATTAAAAACAGGAGTGTTCCCTGAAACACTGAAAACTGCTCTAGTGACCCCATTAACGAAAAAACCTCACTCGACCAGAACGAACTGAAAAACTATCGTCCCATCTCCAACCTCGCTCTCATTGGAAAAACGTCCTCAAACGCATTAATCTGCATATGGCGACGAACAAGCTGCATGACAAAATGCAGTCAGCTTATAGACAACATCATGGATGAAAGTTCAACACGACATCATTCGCAACCTTGACCCTGGACGCAGTGTCATGCTGGTTCTTCTAGACACGAGTGCAGCATTCGACACGATTAACATTGAAAAATTGTTGAGCACTCTGGTCTCATGATTCAATATTGGCGGTACGGCACTTGACTGGCAGATCCTAGCTTGTGGCGATTGGTTCATCTTCTTCGAACGCAATTCCCATCTACCACGATGTACCTCAGGATTCAGTACTTGGACCTGTGATGTTCAACGCATACACGACACCCATTGCTGACATGTGTAAGAAGCATCAAGTGCTGTACCATCATTTCGCTGATGACATCCAGCTATATGTCAGCTATAACCCTGCGGTGTCTGATGAACTGGAAAACATTAAACAGCTACCAATCCAGTGCATCGGCGAGATCAGAGCTTGGATGCTGATACATCAGCTTAAACTCAACAATGACAAAACCGAGTTTATAGTGCTGCGGCCACCACATAATCTACGTGTCTATGGCAGCCCCAGCTTGGAACTACCTGGACTTACTTTACAATCAACAGATGCAGCTAGGAATCTGGGCTGCTACTTCGATCGACACATGCAGTAAGACAGCCTCGTCTCTAGTTACTGTTCTTCGGCCTACTACCATCTGCGTCTGATCGGCAGAGTTTGTCATCTGCTGACGCGAGACGCATGCCATGCTGCGGTGCGCAGTCTTGTTCTGAGCCGCCTTGATTTCTGCAATGGACTGTTCGGTGGATTGAACAATGGACAATTCAACCACCTTCAATGAGTGCAGAACTCGGCCGCACGACTTATCAATTGCGTCAGACAACGAGAACATATTACACCAATTCTGCAATCACTGCATTGGCTGCCGATCAGGATGCGAGTCATCTTCAAGATATGCACGTACATATTCAAGATCATGCGTGGCTTAGCCCCAGACTATCTCAACTGTGTGGTAGTGTGCTCCGCGCCCACACGCGCCTTAATATCAGCATGTGACACCACACTCCTCAGTGACAATGTCAAAGAAAACGATTGGACAGAGCAATTTTGCAGTGACAGGCCCACGAATGTGGAATAACCTGCCGAAATGTGTGCGATCTGCAGGAACATTAATGGCTTTTCGAAAAAAAAATTAAGACACCTATTTCGCATGCACTACCTGCCTTGACACAAACACTTTATTGAACATTTTGTCTACAATTTTATATATAAGCGACATTACTTTCTATTTCACAGCATTGATATTAATTTTTATTTTTTTTATTTGTATTTTAACACACGAAACATTTTATGTTTTTAGCTTAATTTAAATTAATTTTGTTTACTGAATACTTCGAGCATTTAGTACACACGTAATTTTTCATTATGTGAAGTGCTTTGATTGGTAATCATTTACCTAAAACGCGCTATATGAAGAACCAGTATTATTATTATTACACGGACAGATCACCAGGCAGTGTAACATCTATGCTTGAAAATCTGAAATGGACAAGTCTGGAACATCAAAGACGACAGATCCGCCTGAGGATGCTCTACAAAATCAACAAAGGCAAGCAAATTTCTTCCACCATGCTGACCCAAGGACCAAAGGAGCACAACGCCTGCATCAGGGACAGACCCGACACCCAGTGCTCTTTCACTCTTTCTCCCGCCATGCAGTGTCTGAGTGGAACCACCTCCCAACCTCTGTCTCCTTAGCCACTTCACTGGAGTCCTTCCAGTCTCCACAATCTGCAGCCAGTTCTCACCAGACATCACTCCATAATTATAAATAACTTCAGATCCTGTATATAGTTTTATCCCCAACAACTATCGTTGCCCCGATAGAGGTGCAACATCTTTAAATTGAACCCCAAAGCTCAAACCGGAACTACCAGTGGACACACACACCGCATGACTTATAACGCTCTTAAGGAACCCAGTCCTTGCTTGATAGGAAGAAGTAGGGGCCCGGCAGGAGCTGTCCGGGTGACTGGTCTCGGTTGAGACCTTTTTAATGGCGGTTAAAATGTGTCTATTCCACTGCTTTTTCCTCTTACCAACAGGTATGTGTCACGTCGAGTCCTCAACAACAGGTCATGTTTGGATGTAGTAACGGAAGATAACTGAACTGACAAATCATGTGTTCAGTAACGTTATGCGCGTTCACTGTTTACGCTCGGAGAGCTATTATCGGAAGGAGGCCGACACAATGCGCGCGCAACTGATACTAGTTGACGCCGTTGCCGGTGATCTCGGCCTGTCAGGATCTCGGCCTGACTGAACTCGGTCTGTTTCAGTGATCTCAGCCAGTGACCACGGCCTGTGCGGCAGTGAATTCGGCCTTTTTTATTACGAGCCATGTTATAGTTATGTCGGCCATATATTTATCGATACAATTAGTTGTGTCATGTATTTATTGTTACAATAAACAATATTCAATGCAATGAAGATGTCTTTGACGACCAGTCGTGATTTTATTCTTAGCCGATATAGGTGTCGCAATGATGTCACAAACATAATATCCCGTTAATGTTTACCATGCAGTACTCAGTTTTAAAATATTATTTGTGCGTTAAAAGGGTGGATGCCATAATAATTTGCTTCCTACTCTTGCTGTTTTATTGTGCTGATATTTTCATGTTGTCTATCTTTGATTTGTGTGCGTTAAGAATGTGTAGAGACAGGCTGTAGTAATTGGCTTTCTACTCTTGCTTTGTTTTATCAAGCTGGTCTTTTCATGTTGTCTATCTTTTGATTTGGGTGCGTTAAGAATGTGTAGAGGCAGGCAGTAGTATATGGCTACTCTTGCATTGTTTCATTGAGTGGCAACACAGAGTGTGCGGGATAGATATGTTGCATGCGTTATACAGTCCTTTTCATTGTTGATACTATATAGAAATAATGACAACCCGAAAGTGAATTGCTATGTGGCGGGATAGCACCATTTTTCTAAGAATTGATGTATACAAAAATAATGGGGCCAAAGTACATCGGGTGCGCCTAATGCGTTCATATTATGGACAAATATATCTTCAATAACAATACAGACCAGACGAGTTATATGTGAAAAATAATACGAGTACCCAAAAAACCGTCTTGCCCCATGCCATGAGACAAGATGGCCCCCACCTGGGTTAATACGGTCCGTGACCTTTGCGTTTTTTGCTTCTACGAACGAATCATTGTTTGAACACAATAATGTATGTATACAATTAGTACAAATATATTAAGCTACTCTAGTTGTTAAATTTAACTCATGGTTAACATATAATAGACGTCTATATGGTTTGCAACCAAAGCATGGGAACTATTGTTTTTTTAAATTTCATCATAATTATGGAATACATTTATTCGTGTGAATTTGCAGGTGTCAGCAAAGCCTTCTACAGGCCGCTGGTCAAGGGCTCCGTTGACCTGCCTCAATGGAGGTGCTGCAATCGTGTACCAAAGGTAACGTTGGACGAACTTCAATAATTTCATTGCAAATAATTTATCATGCAAACCCTGCATTTTGTGTAGATTCGAGTGGCTGACACGAGTGCACAAAACCTGTAATTATATAAACTTATCATAATTTTATTGAAAATATAAGTTGTTGTACTTCTTGTATTCATATTTTACCGTAATTGTACCAGCTAATATTGTATGGCGAGAATGGGCACGTAGATATTTTAAATAATTCCGTATTGCTTCAGATGTGTTAATCTGTGTTTTTGGACTAAAACCAGTGATTGTACACACCGGTACCACCGCCGCCACCACCACCGCCACCACCACCGCCGCCACCTCCACCGCCGCCACCACCACTGTCAAACACAACATGCATTTACAGCCACAGAAAATACATCTGCTCTGGCGAATATCTCAACTAGTTTTGTGTTGAGAGTCAGTTTTCGCAGTGATGATCTGGAACCAGATCCATCAAAGGTAATAATTTGTAGTTGTGGAGTTATTGCAGAGTATTATGCAAAATATGCAATGATTTGTGTCCAGTAATTATTTTATGTTGATAGTAAACAACACTGGAGTATTCATTCATTTTGGCAGATTTTTTTCAACTGTCGCCCGGAAAGTTGGAGTCAACCCGTCTGTCACAGACACCTAACAACACGGCACATGTGGATTGTAGTAGATGAACATTTCTAAAACTGTGATGATGATGAAAATGTAATTTGTGTTTTGCTTTGTTTGTTTCCAGGAGGGCTCCATTGCGGATGTAACCCCTCAAGCGTACGAGTCAGAAACTGAGGACAACGGCGACAAGGTGTATCAGCTCCTGGAGGAGGACTCCATACGAGGATAACGGCGACCCGGTGTATCAGCTCCTGGAGGAGGACTCCATCCGAGGACAACGGCGACCCGGTGTATCAGCTCCTGGAGGAGGACTCCATCCGAGGACAACGGCGACCCGGCGTATCAGTTCTTGGAGGACTCAATCCAAGAAAAGAACAAGCTCTACGAACAGCGGATTGTCGTACACCGTTAAAAGCAGGACTGGTAAGCAATTTTCTATTCTAGTCTACACGGTATATACACACACGCACGCACGCACGCACGCACGCACGCACGCACCCACCCACCCACCCACCCACCCACCCCCCCACACACACACACACACACACACACACACACACACACACACACACACACACACACACACACACACACACACACACACACACACACACACACACACACACACACACACACACACACACACACACACACACACACACACACACACACACACACACACACACACATGCAAATACCCCCCTCCCCAACTGGATACATAATTTTCTCAGCAACAGACCCCAACATGTGAAGGCTGGCAGCAACACCGCCCCAATATCATCGCGAATACAGGAGCGCCCCAGGGGTGTGTTGACAATATTAATTTTGACAATGGTGTCCCCGCTTGCCTTATGCTGTGCCCAATGTCTTGAAGTGATACTTGTGTGTACGGATGATCGTAAACTCCGGTCTGTACGGCAATGGAACCGGGGAGGTTCGGAGAATGGAAATAAATGGTAAACATTGAAATATTAAATTTGGAAGCTGAATCGTTTTCCATCTGATTAAATCTGGGCAAACAAAAGAACACAACATTGGCGACGAGGTAAAGTAGAAAGAGTACGAACTGTTGGCGAAAGCGCAATGGATATAAAAAGTGTACCGACTTTTAACCCATTTCGAGAGCCGGCAACGATCGGTCCACGATGGCAGCGCTGGTTAAATAGTTTTGAACTATTTGCTGACGGCAAAGGTTTAATTTGCGATGAACTAATCGAAGGCGTAAATGAGAATGCAGGCCGACGCGATAGACAAATGCAGCAGCGTAGAAGAGCGTTTTTGCTACACCGGCGCTGACGTTCAAGATATCTTCGCTACACTCACTAACAATGGTCAACGCTACGATTACGCGGCAGCTGTCGAAGCGCTGAATGCATATTTCGTTCTGTTGTGCCAGGACCTATGTAACTGAACATAACATGTTGGTAAACAACACACACACTTGTTTAATCTCAAACATGGCGGAAGCTCCGTCCAGCTCTCAAACCGAGGCACGTGACGTCACTTGTCAATTAAAGGGTCAAAGCAAACACAACATATTTCCCCCTCCTCCCCAAGGGATTATACTTCCAGTTATGGGGTTTCGCATAAGCAGCACATAATTACAAACTATCTAGCCAGTGTAATTTTCAGTTCAACGGCGAATTACTGTTTACGAATGCGTTCTTTTAATATTGCGATTAAAGTATCAACTGAAGATTACTTTTAAAGTAATTGATAATTTAAGTGTCAACTCATGATCACTCAAGACGTCTCATAGTCTTCGAGATATCTAGGTGGGCGCCTGTTTCGTCTGGGTCGTTGACGCAGGTAAGGCGGGTCACCAAGTTGTCGAACAGGTAGACCTTCAACGTCGACATCATGTAAGGTTTCTTCCGCTAGCCGATTTGGAGGACTCACTTGGCGCGACCGGATACATCGCCGCGAGTTCCAGCGTTAACCATCTTCAAGTACGAAGGTGTTTGGCACAGCTTTCTTGGCGATCCTCTTGGGATACGACAACGACGATGCCAGTTTACGCTTTCGGGTAGATTATTTCGTCCGCTCCCAGTCTCCACGTTTCATCGACGTGTCTCGTGAGTGACGTCGTTTGTTGGTGTAAGCTTTGGTTCGTTCCTGCTTACGTCTGATCGATTCAGCGATCACTGTAATGTTCGGTGTATGTGTCTGAGGCGGTTTCAGACATTCCAACTGGAACCGTATCTTTCGACCAATCATCAACTCTGCTGGTGTACGCTGTGTCAGCGCGTGTGGTGTTGATCGGTACGTTTGCAGTATCGTTCGTACTGCGTCCGTGAACGTTTTCCCCTCCTTGAGTTGCGCACCAAGACTCTCTTTGATGACACGATTCAGCCTCTCCACTCCTCCGTTGCACTGAGGGTTATACAATGCGCTGCGCCGGAACATTTCAAATTCGTATGACGCGAATTGTGGTCCGTTGTCGCTTTGCAGAACTTCGGGTATTCCCCATTGAGAAAACAGTTCTGTCAGGATCTGAATGATGGCGGAAGACGTCACCGTGCTGTTGCAGCTATTTCTGGCCATTTCGAGTGGACATCGTGTACCACAACGAAAAATCTTTGACTGAGTGGTGCAGCCTGTACCTCACCAAAAATGTCGATTTGAATGTGTTGCCATGGTTTCTCAGGCCAAGGTTGAAGTGGTGGTTGTTTTGGCTTCATAGATTTTTCACACACTGCACAACCTTCACAGTCTCTGAGGAAAGTTTCGATGTGGCGATAAATTGCAATGACAGCACGAATGCCACGCGACACACAGATGTCATCAAACACAGAAAGTTCGTTTCTCAGCCGGAAGTAAGTTACCAATCCAGCAGGTGGGTGCCGGGGCCAACCATTCTGGATGAAGTGACATCAGTGTGACATCAGTGGAAGAAGCAGCCTTCAACTCGAGTGGTGTGACGAGGTTGTCCAACTCGACTTCCATTACATAGTCACCTGTCATCGACTTACATGGTTCATCTTTCTCACGTGATACTTCCTCATGTACAGAGAATGGAAGGCTACGCAAACCTTGTGACACAGGTATAACTTCCGGTTTAACTCGGGGACGTTGAACAAACTTGGCAATTTTCCCAAAACCTGTGAACACTGAAGGAAATGCTGAAACAATGTCAACAGATTGAATGATGACGCCATTCTTTGAAACTTGAAATCCAAGTTGATCGAACAAATCTAGTATCATCAGACTCGAACCACCCCGGGTGACGTAGAACGGAACGGTTCTGGATGGTTTCTGACTGGTATGTGACTGGTAGATGTACCATTCCCTCCAGTGGGATTTTACTACTGTCGTATGTTGACGAAGTTCCCTCAGGCGGATGCAAAGGGTACCCGGAGAAGTGCTTCCGATAAAGAGAGTCGTTCAATATCGACACTTTCGCTCCAATATCAATAATTAGTGTCATCATTGTGTCAGCCAGTTGCAGACTGCATGTTTTGAACGACTTAGATGCACAGGTTACTGAATTCACCGAGAGTATAAATTGTGCAGATTCATTTGGTTGTTGTATTTGACCGACGGTACTCCCCTTTCTGGAAGATCTGCAACACTTGCAAAGTGATTCATTTTTGGGCACAGTCGGCAAGTTTTCGCCATGGCAGGACATTTCGCGCTGCCTGTCACGTGTGAACTGTAACCACAATTGCCGCACTGCGCTTGTAGTTGTACCCGAGTGTTGGTGGCTGTGTGTGTACTCCTGTTCAGCTTTGCCGCAGAGTATGGAGACTTCGCCCGGACCGTTTGAACCCTAGGCGTTTCAAACTTGGTACTATCTGTGGACCGTGTCTCTGAATTTTTAATGCTTAAACTCTCGTTTACGGCAACCTCAATACGGGACGCCAGTGCGATAGCTTTCTCTAAAGTGAGCGTATCAGGCTCCATTACTGGCATTAGCAGTCGTTCCCTAACTCTGGGGTTATTCGTTTTCTCGATCAGCTGGTCGCGGATCAGTTCATCCGACAGCTGACCGAAGTTGCAGTTAGCTACAAGTTCGTGCAATGCAGTAATGTACTCGCGTACACTTTCCCCGGGGCGTTGCGCCCGTTGTCGAAACCGTTCCATCATGACACTTCGTTTTGGTCCAAAATTATTTCGTAGTGTAATTACGGCGGTCTCATATTTAACAAGATTTAACAAGATTTGCCATCCAAGCCAAAGGCCCAGATGGCAAGTGGACAAGGAAGCCATTGGCTTATCGAGAGTCCAACAATGTTCATCTACTTATAACCCGCCCTCCTAAGATATGTGTCAACCTTGTTTTTAAACATATTCACGCTGCTAGCAGTTACACAATATGTAGACAATTTGTTCCATGCATTTATTGTCCTCTTTGAGAACGAGTGCTTCCTGATGTCCAATCTACATTGATCCTTTACTAATTTTACCTCATGTCCTCTAGTTCGGCTATCCTTCTTGAGTGAGAAAAACATATTTCTATCAATATTTTCATACCCATTCAATATCTTAAAAACTTCAATCTGATCTCCTCTTAACCTCCTTGTCTCTAGAGTTGTTAAACCACATTCCTTCAGGCGTTCTTCATATCTAAGTCCTCTCAGTTCTGGAATCATTTTAGTTTCTCTCCTTTGTATGCGTTCAAGTGTATCTACATCCTTCTTACGATATGGTCTCCATGCTTGTATACAGTATTCTAAATGAGGTCTAACTATTGCTTTATAAAGAGGTATAATTAACTTTTTTCCCTTGTATGTTATGTTTCTTCTAATCCATCCATGAATTTGATTACCCTTTGAAGCTGCAATACCACACTGCTCTGAAACTTTCATATCTGCGCTTATTGTAACTCCTAAGTCCTTTTCTTTTACAGTAGTACCCAGAACAGTATCTCCCATTTTATAGTTTACATCCAAGTTCCCATGTCCTGTATGTAGGCATTTTCATTTCCCAAAATTGAACAACATCTGCCATTTCTCAGACCATTTCACTAATCTGTCTAGATCGTTTTGTAAATGTTGTTTATCACCATCAGTATTAACCTTTCTAAACAGTTTTGTGTCATCTGCAAATTTCAGTACGTTACTTGTTATTCTGTCGTCCAAGTCATTGATATATATTAAGAATAATATAGGTCCTAATACTGATCCTTAAGGTACCCCACTCAAAACCGATTTCCAATTTGAAACTTCTCCATCCACTACAACTCGTTGTCTTCTGTCAGTCAGCCATTGTTCTATCCAGTCAGTTATGCCATCCCGATACCATGGGCTTTTAATTTAAGTAGTAATCTTTGATGTGGCACTTTGTCAAAAGCTTTCTGAAAATCTAAGTAGATAATATCTACTGGCGATCCCACGTCTATCCACTTAGTGATTTCTTCCAAAAAACATAACATATTTGTTAAGCATGACCTTGCTTTAAGGAATCCATGTTGAGATGAATTTAATAATTTATGCTTAACGAGGAAGTCCACCATATGGTCTTTAATTAACCTTTCTAATAATTTACAAATCACTGACGTTAAACTCACTGGTCTGTAATTTTCTGACTTATTTCTCGAACCCTTTTTAAATAATGGTACGATGTTTGCTTATTTCCATTCAAACGGAACAACTCCCTCTTTTAATGACAAGTTGAATACTCTTGCAAGTGGTATACTGATTTGTTCTACTGTTTCCATTAGTAATTTTGGAGGAATCCCATCCACTCCCGATGATTTATTATCCTTCATTGCCTTTATTTTCTTAGCTACCATTTCTGGAGTTACAACTAACGGTCCTAAATAATCAGATTTAGCCTCCTGAAATTTAGCATCAGCAACTGGTAATGAACTAATATCTTCTTTGGTAAACACTGAACTGAAGTAACTATTTAGGTCTTCCGCCATTAAAAACTCCTGTGATATTATATTTCCAGCACTGTCTTCTAGAGGTCCAACCTTGTCTTGTACGTTTTGTTTACTCCTGTCAATTTTTATGTTACATGCTAGTTTTTGCTCATAGCTTCTTTTAGATTGTCTGATTTCAGTTGTAGCTGCATTAAGTGCCTCTTTGTAATTTGCATAGTCTTCTTCCTTTCCGGTACGCCTATAAACCCTCCACTTAGTTTGTTTTAACACTATTTTTCTAATAGCCTCTTTTGACAAGTGTTTCTTTCTACACCGTTTTCCTTGTTTTCGGAAGGGAACAAATTTATCGATGATACTCTCAATTTCATATTTTAGAATATTCCAACATTCAATTGCGGTCTTATTCATCAGCATGTTATTCCAATCTAGCTTTGCTAAGTATTTTCTCATATCTTTGTAGTTACCTTTGTGGAAGTTTCTCTTATACGTTTTCTTATTTTTACTTTCTGATTTTACATTGATGTCAAAATGTATTTGATTATGGTCACTGTTACCCAATGGTTCAAGTATTTTTACATTGTCCACTAATTCTTTTTGTGATGACAAAACTATATCTAATACATTTTCTCCCCTGGTTGGTTCTAGCACGTGCTGAGTAAGAAAGCTATCCTAGATTAAAAATAGAAATTGTTGGTCCTCACTCCCTGTGCTCTCTAGAGAATTCCATTGTATGTGTCCATGGTTAAAATCTCCCATTATGATACATTCCCCTTTACTAACTTCCTTTATAGCGTTTTTATTTTTGTGTTGTCCTCTTCGTTTATGTTTGGACTTCGGTAAACTAATCCAATAGTTAATTTTGAATTTCCTTAAACAATTTTGCACCAAACAGCTTCATCGCAATCTGCTTCCCTTTCTAGTTTTATTTCATAAGCCTGAATAGATTCTTTAACATATAAAATAACTCCCCCTCCCCTTCTTCCTGTTCGATCTTTCCTAAACATTACGTATACTGTCAGTCCTAATTCAGCATCTGTTATGTCTATGTTGGCCCATGATTCAGTTATACCAATTATGTGAGGGTCAATATCTTCTACCATAATGTTTAATTCGTTTTTCTTATTTACTATGCTCCTTGCATTTAAACATACGCATCTATAACCTGTTTCAGAGATGTTTTTCGGACGATTTGATGTTGGTTTGTCTGTGGCCTCTTGTTCTGCTTGATACACATCTAGGTAACCCCCCTGCACTTCTAGTTTAAACAATGTTTACTACCAAAAATATTTGTCATTGTACCCATGCCACTATCTACTGCTGCTGAAAGTTCGTCCGCGAATACTGCTGCCCCCTTTCCACCTAGATGAAGTCCATCCTTCATGTACATATCAGCCCTCCCAACAAAACTTCCCCATAAATCCACAAATCCAACTTCTTCTTCCCTACATAGTTTCTGGACTAACATGTTAATTGCCATCCCCCGACAATTTCGATATTTGTGACCCCTCCTGCCCATTACTGGTAAAATCCCTGACAGTATTACCTGCTCAACCCGCGTCTGTTTTAGTGTTCTGACCAACTGCCTATATTTCCTAACTATGGCAGTTGTACCCTCCCTCTCTACGTTATTTGTCCCTACGTGTACTAAAACAGATCCACCCTTACCCGAACCTACGATGTTTTCTACCCTCTCAGTTATCGCCTCTATTTTGGCTCCAGGCAAGCAGACCACCACATCATCTCCCTTGTTTAAGACTCTGTCGGTCTTCCTAACTATCGAATCCCCCACAAACATCCTCGCTCTCTTCCTCACCCCCTCTATCACTGCTGCAGAATAGCTCTTCCGTTCGATCCCCTCCATCACATTCTGTCCTGACCCCTTCCCTCCTGTCTCCCCACTTCCCTCTCCTTCGCTCTTGTCTCCCCCACTCCCCTCTCCTTCACTCCGGTTGTTTTACCGCCCCCCGTTTCTTTCCTTCCCGTCTCCTTACGTCCTGTCTCCCTACGACCTGTCACCTTCCCTCCTCTCAGCTTCGTCCCAGGCTGAGGTGAGCTCTCCCTAGCATCTCTCGTGTCTTTCCCCACTTTATCATCTACTGTTCCCCCCACCGGAACTACTGGCACAACCCCCCTGTTCCCTTCCCACCATTGCCACAACGAGCAGTCTCAGCTCTTCCAACTCCACCTCTAGTTCCTTCATCTTCGTACATCCCCTACACTCGAAACTAAAACTATCTGCCTGGACCTCAGCCCAGGACTTCTTGCACCCAGACTTGACGAAGTCCACCCAGTTACTGCAACTGCCACAAATTAAGTGCCTTGTGGCCTTTAACTGCCGTTTGCACGGCGCCATCATACAACTTAGGTTGAATTAGTTTGCTACGTTAGCCTTGAATAAGGCTGTTTTTGTGTTCAAAAGAACACTTTAGGCTAATGTACTTGCTAACTATGTCTTCTATTAAGCTCGCATGAGCAAAAAAAGCCTGCCACCTAGCGAATACGGAGAACACTGTGTAACAAAACAACGAAATCAGTGTGTACTAATTTACACTAAAATCCTGGATACCACGTAATGACTCCAACATGCTACAAGCGGAAGTGGGCAATGTGGTGTTGAGAAGTCGACTCCGGCGCCACGAGTAACATTGTCGACTCCGGCGCCACGAGTAACATTGTCGACTCCGGCGCCACGAGTAACATTGTCGACTCCGGCGCCACGGGTAACATTGTCGACTCCGGCGCCACGGGTAACATTGTCGACTCCGGCGCCACGGGTAACATTGTCGACTCCGGTGCCACGGGTAACATTGTCGACTCCGGCGCCACGGGTAACATTGTCGACTCCGGCGCCACGAGTAACATTGTCGACTCCGGCGCCACGGGTAACATTGTCGACTCCGGCGCCACGGGTAACATTGTCGACTCCGGCGCCACGAGTAACATTGTCGACTCCGGCGCCACGAGTAACATTGTCGACTCCGGCGCCACGAGTAACATTGTCGACTCCGGCGCCACGAGTAACATTGTCGAATCCGGCGCCACGAGTAACATTGTCGACTCCGGCGCCACGAGTAACATTGTCGACTCCGGCGCCACGGGTAACATTGTCGACTCCGGCGCCACGGGTAACATTGTCGACTCCGGCGCCACGAGTAACATTGTCGACTCCGGCGCCACGAGTAATATTGTCGACTCCGGCGCCACGAGTAACATTGTCGACTCCGGCGCCACGAGTAACATTGTCGACTCCGGCGCCACGAGTAACATTGTCGACCCCGGCGCCACGGGTAACATTGTCGACCCCGGCGCCACGGGTAACATTGTCGACCCCGGCGCCACGGGTAACATTGTCGACTCCGGCGCCACGGGTAACATTGTCGACTCCGGCGCCACGGGTAACATTGTCGACTCCGGCGCCACGAGTAACATTGTCGACTCCGGCGCCACGAGTAACATTGTCGACTTCGGCGCCACGAGTAACATTGTCGACTCCGGCGCCACGAGTAACATTGTCGACTCCGGCGCCACGAGTAACATTGTCGACTCCGGCGCCACGAGTAACATTGTTGACGAGGGGACGTGGGAGACACTAAAAAAGCAAAAGGTGAAATGTGAATCTCGTGTAGCCGATGATGGAAAGAAGCCTATGTATCAGACGAACGTTTAGTAAAAGGCAGCTTTACCTGCAAGGTA